>PKRV01001117.1:598867-682660 GCA_003709505.1 Hyphantria cunea
AAGTAAAAATCTTAAATGAACTACGATTTTCGTTCTTTACACTCGTTCAATATCTTTGACGGATCTATAAAGAATATTTTTTTTATGGAATAGGGGCAAACGAGCAGACGTATCGCCTTGTAGTAAGCGATTACCGCCGCTCATGGACACCCGCAACACCAGAGGCATCAGAAGTGCGTTGCCGACCTTTGGGATGCGGGGAAGGTGATGTATTCTTAGAAGGGGTATACTTACTCACTCGGTGAAACACGGTGTTATTGTCGTGGTATCACATAGGTCAAAGCCGAATCGTGGCTCTCCCACAATGAGCTTTTGCTAATCATACTTATACAAAGAAACAAATAATATGTTTTCTATTAGTAAATACACAAAATTATTGTGATAACATTGTTTTGTTAAAGTCAGGTTGATGGACTTTCATTAACCCTATTTTCATTTAAGTACACCTATAGGAGGACTCGTATAGTAATTAGAAATAGGATACCAATTAGCGCGTGTGTTGCCAATAAATAACTCGCAACTAAACTGCAATTATGTAAATCATATTGCCGGTACACACGCAACTACAACAATTAAACCATTTTCAGAGACACGGATGCTAATAAGTAAACAATCCCAAACTTACGCATAAAATACTGCTAGGTAATCTTGTTTTAATATGTAACAGACTATGTTTGAGTATACTTAATAATTATATATATTATACATATTTCATTTAAATTTGACCTATTTCAAACACGAGTATGAATGGATCTTAATGTAACGTAAGTTGTGTCTAGCAATATTGTCTGATGTTTTCAAAAACAAACACTGTAACAAACATAGTGTGTTAACATTTAGCTATATACGAATACTAGATTTTCCCTGCGGTTTTGCCCGCGTATGAATAGTAACCTATGTCCTTCCTCAAGAATCAAAGTATCTCCATGTAAAAAATCTAGCATATGTACTTTCTTAGGCTCTAGATCTAGATTATCTGTGTGCCAAATGTAATTTAAATCAGTTCAGTAGTTTTGGCGTAAAATCGCGACAGACAGACAAAGTTACTTTGGAATTTATAAAAAAATATTAGTGAGGATTAGTGAACATACTTATGTGTATTATTATGCGTATTGAAATCATACACGGATACTTCAGTCGAAACATAAAATACTCAAACCTTATTGTACTATTAATATAGTTTCAATTTACGAATCAAACAACAATCCAACAACAGGAAAAAAATCCCAATAAGAGCATGTACTAAACTGAACTTCTAACATATCAATTAATCTTTCTTAATCTAAAGTTGCGAGATGTTTATAGCCTGAAGCACCGTGTTGCAGTTGCATGGCTTCTTGCCAGCGGAGACTAGCTGCTAGCCTAGGATATATAACACTACCTATATATGCTAAAGCTGACTAAGATATTTATTCGAACTAAGGTATATATATAGCTTGTACATATTACAGAACAATACATTGTTTTCTATTCTTTCTGAGGTTTATGAAAACAAAAATCATTTTGTAAATGGAGCCGATAGTGACCTGTCGAGTAATTTCATTGGCAAAATTTTTCTTAGGGTAATGAAATATATACTTTCAAGTTTCAGGTAGGAGATCGTTTTTCTGTTTTACGAAAGACGGTCCCCATTTCATGACTTCCACATTTTTTATAATTTTTCTCATTAATTCCATCACAACGAAGACTTGAACACTCAGAATTGAAGACTTAAAATACTTGACATTGGCAGAAATAGCTGATCCAGCTGGTTGCCACCTCATCAAAAGAAGAAAAAGAAGTTTTAGGTACTTTTACTTAATCTGTAAATTCATATCATCATAGACGTAAAAAAAAAACGATAAGAAAAGCATGATCGCCTGGGTGATCAATTTGGAGGGAGAAATGAAATATAGTAGTATTTCAAGCTAGTAACATATTTGATAATAGCAGAGTGTTGTGGACCTCTCCAAATGCTCTTCTTGTGATTTAAGTTGAGCACAACTTGGGGTACTATGATTGATAATGCACATAGAAGTTTCTCAATCCTGTGGAAATGACGAATGACAATAATGGATAGTTTAACAATAACATTATTCTGTGTATCTATCTGTCTATAAATTCAGAACTGTATATCCCAAGCATTGTCATCAATTAACCGCAAGGATTAATGTCTTTTCGCAGAAACAGATATATAATAATAAATAATAAAAGCATATACAAAATATACTAAGAGTTCTATTAATTCCTTTTCGCACAGAAAATGTATAAAATTATCTGTGACTAAGTAAAACTACTTCCATTAAAGAAAATGACGATGTAAAAGAACCCCAAAATATATTACGTTTCAAATTTTCCAACTTAGTTAACCCAATCGAGTGAATTTATTCGACAGCTACGTTTTTTAACGTTTTTTTAAATGCACGCGTCTCCTGGCAGTACATTACTCACACGGCGGGGTGTCAAGGGCTGCAATATTTAATCTTGTCGAGGAAAACTTCTCACTTATCGAGAGGAAATGGATAATCTCGATTCGAACCCGGTACGCCTGCGCTGTCGATTTCATGGCAAACCAAATCGGATTCCGATAGAAAATGTTCAGTTGCGAAAATAAATAAAGGTTGTAAAAATAGTTTGTACAATCTTCAGTGCGAGTAACACATTATTTAATCTGATCTCAATCTTTTCTCGATAAAGTCTATCAAAACTTTTTATATTGGTAGTTAAAAAATATACTTTTTGTCCAAATGAGGTGGAGTCCAATTTTTTCGGACGGTTAATAGTTAGTAGTCTATATCTGTTCTACCGTAACGCCTAAACTACTAATCAATAATAAAATCAATATTTATAAACAAATAAAATTTTAAATAAATCACGACCGCGTCAATATCTATCATTTTTATTAAATTCAGTTTTTTTTAACAAACCATATAAGTTATATATTTTACTTATTCGTAATCAACGTTAAAAATTCTTTATTTTGATATCTACCACACTCGATGTATCTTGAAAACAATTTTTTTTGACATTACTTCTTGGAGCCAAAATCCGTATTTTTTTTTAATCTGATGTACTCTGAGTACATATTTTTACACTCTGTATATAAATACTTTCATTTTGATACTATACTCGATGTATTTAGAAAATATTTAATAAATAATGTAATGTATTTTGTTTCATTTTGATGTACCCAGTATTACTCTCACGATTAAGACAAATTTATTGACATACGACAAGCCGTTTAGGCTCTAGACGGTAACAAAGAGTTATCATACACTCGAAAAACATAACCCTCCTTCTTCCGCAGTTAGATAATGAGGTATCAATAGATTCATAATAACGTCCTAGGTTCTTCTTCTTTTGATGATATGGCAATCAGCCGGATCAGCTATTTCTGCCAATGTCATGTATTTCAAGTCTTCAATTCTAAGTCTTCGAGTCTTCAAGTCTTCGTCGTGATGGAATTAATGATAAAAAATATAAAAAATGTGGATGACATGAAATGGGGACAGTCTTTCGCAAAAACAAAAAACGATCTCCTTCCTAGGTTATATAGGCTACATAAATGTATCAAAAAATTGCACGTCAATACGTAAAATCTTGACCAATGTCTGAGTAGAGGTTATGGCGGGTTTTTTTTTAAATTTTCTAGTTTATTTAATGTGCATTGCAGAAATTTCAATTTTCTAAATTTTAATGTAACATTCTTAAAATTCTTTAAGATAATTAAGCTGTTGCAAAAGCTTGTTGCCAAGTCTAATGAAAGAATGGATTACCACAGCGATCTCTTGACTTTCTGAACTCATTGAATTGTAAAAACCATTAAAAAACTATTAGTACACATGGCTATAATAAAGAATAATAAATTAATAATAGATAGATTCCAAACGGCCATTTCAAAAACTTGATTAAATTGTAAATGTTTTTACAAGACAAGAATTCTACTGTATATACCGAATTTCAAAGTTAAAGAGCCAAGCTATTTATTTTTAAAATAACTTATACATGAGCGACTTAATATTTATAACTTTTATAACCCCTCTCTTGATTTAAAATCTGGCATGTAATTTTTAGCTGTAATATTAACAATATAATACATTGTACTCATGGCAAAGTGGCAAGTTCTGCAGGAGCTGTTGCCAAGTCGATGTCAAAACAGTAGCAGCTCGCCAGCATAAGCTAAACAAAAAGTAATTGACCTAGAATATACAACGTGTATATTTTTTGTTTTGAAATCCATTTAATTATGAAGGTTTGATGAAAATGGCATTTCATTGAACAACAGATATTAACCCATCAAAAGCATCACACTCTAACAAGTAACGAACTATTAAAAAATACCCGACTGCGTATATTTTTTTTTGTTTTGTTTTATTTGATGTACCCAGGCCACTTTCACGACTAAGACGAATATATTGATACCATTCACATAAAAATACGACAAGCCATTTAGGCTCCAAGGCGTGCCAAAGAAATATACATACAAACACTTGAAAAACACAACCCTTCTTCTTTAGCAATCGGGTTATTAATTAAAGTCAAACTGGTAACAAAATATAAGCGTATCGCTATTTTATTAGATTTCGTATCAAAAACTTTAGTTAGGTTAAACTTTGGTTAGGTTTAGGTATAGTGCATTGTTCTAAAGTTAGGTAATCTGTTAAAGTGATGAATGGAATTAGCATTCAGTTGCTTTTAAAGCTTAACATATTTCTAACTAGAATCTCTGCTTACGATTTTTGCAGGTTTATTTATTTATTATCATCATGCACTTAACATAAATTGGCGGACTTAATGCCAAAGGTAAAGGTTATGAAGCAGTATAACTTTACCTGCTTTAATTTAACTTAAATAAATAAACGAATGAACTTTGATCATTGATTGTACCACGCTGAATTTTAAATTTTTTCATTGTTTTAAAGTTTGCAGACTTTAAAAAACAAAATTGTTGTATAATCAATAACAAATAACTCCCACGAACTATTCAGGGGGAAGGTGTAAATTCTGATATGTCCCCCACTCCCCGTCACCCACGTCGGTACTTGACGAAGGACACAAGGGACAACCTACCTGTCAACTAAACACTCACAAACCATGTATTTTTTATCTAAGTGATAACTTATATAGGGTAAGTTCGTAGTTTTACAAAAAAGATCGGAGAACTCAATTTATTAAAGGTACAAATGGGTATATTTGAAACATTTAAGTTGCTAAACTTACCTAGCGTCTGAGAGAAAATTGGATTTACGACTGAAACTAAATAATTTTAGTTTTGAAGGATTTTTATGAATTTTAACAGTACTGTGTCTTATATCTGGTTACTAAACTAGTTTACAAACAAATTATGCCCTATGCTCAAGTACACTCAAAATATAGATTGAGGTACGCAAAATCAGTATGAGCTAATATTGAGCCTTATTTTATTGCTTACTATAGCCGGTACTACGTAACCTTGATATTTGGCTTTTGAGATTATAAGGGACTAATTGTAAGTATCGAATTATTACTTTTAATTATTACCTCAACTGCGAAATAAGGAAGGTTATGTTTTTCGAGTGTATGTATGTATGGTATGTGTGCATAATTATTTGGCACGCCCGAGAGCCTAAACTGCTTGTCGTATTTTTATGTGAGTGGTGTCAATGAATTTGTCTTAGTTGTGAGAGTGACACACTGGGTACATCAAAATTTAAAAAAAGAAACAAAATAATAAAGTATAGGCAGTCAGTATTTTTTCAATAATTCATTACTAGTTTCAGTTTTATATTTCCCCCGGACTACATAAAATATTTCAAAAGTAAAATCAGTTTTAATGACCCAGTTATACTCGAGTTTTAGTAAGATAAGCGAACTTCAGTTAGTTATATATATAAACATACGGCCCCGTAAGCAAAGATTTAGTAAATAAAATAAAGGCTCACGTGCGGTCCGGCGTTTAAGTACACGTAATCTAAATGAGCTTATTATTACGATTTGGCTTTTTCAAATTATCTAACTACTAAAATTACATCTAATAATCTAATTGCCTACATTGATTACAAAACAGCTAATATAATTAATGTTTTGGAGTCTTTTCTCATTTAAAAAAGATGGCGTATCTCTATTACGTATATTTTGGTTAGCTTGGCAACATGTTACCTACTATAGATTTACTAGGTTTAACCTTGTATTGTATTTATTCTAAATAATTTTAACAGAATTATGAAGGACGCGCTCGTTTAAGTCACCGCTGTCTTAGTTAAAACTTAAAATGACGTAATATTAAGCCGCGGGTTTGTTGTTCAATAAGCGCATTAAAAGATAATAGGATTATGCTAAAATCAATACACCATATTCATTTGGAAACTTGCGTATTATACATACCCAACAATTTTTTTTTTATTTGTGAATCTGTTTAGTTCGCAATTCTTTTAAATAGACATCAAGTGCATTCTAGAATTAAAATTACTTGTATTCATTCCACAATTTTAGTTACCTTTAATTCGGGTTCCGATGTCTAATGTGATTCAAAGGTTTGGGTGAGTTAAGTCCTAGAATGTATTTTAACAAGTTCCGTCAAATGCCGACAATCCAGAGTACAAATAAGACATTCAGTACTTTTTTTGTAATAGTGATTATGAGTTTGAATGTCAAATATATTAATCTTTTTGAAACAAACCGTTAGTGTGAATCAAGAGAAATCATTTGGTTTTGAATGTTTTCTCTTGATTCACACTACTAATACCTACTTCTATTACTACTAATTATTATATATTAAAAACATTTACATCACATTAGTCAGCGTATTAAAATTATAAAATGTTAAAGTAGATTTATTGATAAATAAAAGCTTGTAAAAACATCAAAACATTGAAATACTCTCCTAATTCTCATACGATTAATTATAATTAAGTAAAATTAAGTAGAAATTAATAAGTCTATGATTTTTATTTGACACGAGAGTCTGTTCAATAAGCTTAATTGATTCGGGCCTGTACTGAAATTATTTGAAGGGATGTTGTCTGAAGTTAAGCTGTAATATAAAGTTTAATGAAATGAAACGTAGAATGGAATAAAATAAACTTTGCGGTAACGTAGAACATAGAGTTATTTATTATATTTTAAGAGAAAGAGAGAATGAGAGAAATAATTAACAAGAGACAGGACAGTACTAAGTAGGTATTCAATTGAAAATTTGTTCAGATAATTTAAATAAAATTCCTTGTCTAAAAAGTATAAAATTTTTGCTAGCTATTACGAAAATTACTCTGTGTCTATTTTTAATTATGTTCAGTTTCTTTCTTAAAAATACAAAGATTTTAAAGTTTATTTTTTAATCTAATGCTTTGATAATTATAATATTTCATCTTATCTTTGCTTTAACGCTAATATCATTTAGTATTAACAGCTTGTAGATTGCTTTTCGAATATTGTCATCTGCACATTAATGAGTTGTGGCACTAGCATCTATTTGAAGGGAAAAGGTCGTAAAATTTGAAATGTTAAAATATAGATATTAAAAAAATATAAATCATTTAGAATTTTAAACAAAACATACAAGCGGTATTTAAATATATATACATATACGTGTAGGTAACACAGTCTAATTCGAATTTCCGAATTTATGGTACTAATGTAATATTTTTAACGTGGGAGAGCCACGCTTTGGCATGAATGGGCCGGCTCGACCGCAGTGATACCACAGCCTCACAGGGAACCGGTGTGAATCTGCGCTTGCGCTATGTTTCACCGATTGAGTGCGGAAACCATAGCTCATTTCCTAACCCCTCCCCCCATTCTCCCTCCCTATCCCCCAAACGCGGGCAACGTACTTATAATGACTCTGGTGTTGCGAGTATCCATGCGCGGCGGTAATCGCTTACCCTCAGGCCATATGTATTCTCGTTTGCACCCTAAGACTATAATTATATAAAACTCGCATTTCACAATATTATACAATCATTAGTTTATTCAACATCTAATTTAATAACTTTCTATGCCCATTCAGTTCTCGCGAACATGATGACATGAAGCTTCGTTGTACTGCATCGTCGCGAAGTTTCGCGAAACTGAAGAACGTTTCGTCTGCCCGAATGAAATTTTAATGTTCTATCTTTGGAAGGCGTATTCTAAATAATTCACATTGGCCAGACTATAGCCTGGTGAAATGACTACCAAAGAGAAATACCGACTGGGAGTTAAGTGAAAACGTGCAATAAAGCCGAGTAATGTTGCCAGCTTATTAGAATACTCGTCTGCTTTCATGAAATTAAATGGCCGACTAAGGAACTCTTTATTTGTTTTTATTTTCTTCGAATTTTGTTGGGACACATAATTTCCTCTTTTTGAGTCGTTATTTACGTTTATGCTTAAATTATTGGCCGTGTTATCACTGTTTTCGGCTCGTTTTTCTGTTGGTTTTTGCCTTTTTATTTAAAAAATTAACTTGATTCTAAAAGAAATTACTACGTTTAGTCCTTAGACATGTTTACATTGTGTAATTTCTTTTAGTTGCTTAATATTTCTTACATTATACGAGTGTAGTATTTTATTAGGGATAGGGATTGTAGAGATTAGTATTAGAGATGGGAAGAATACTTTTGCGTTGCATCTTGTACGATTGCGAAGCATGGGCCTTAACAGACAACACAATGAGACGCCTAGAGACTTAAAATGTGGTGCTACTGTCGCATGCTTCCCGTCAGTTGAACACAAAAGATCAGGAACAATACTGTGCTTCAGCGCGTCCACATGCCTAGAAAACTGATGCAGACTATCAAAAAGCGCAAATTTAATAATATCTCGGCCATGTGCTTAGGCATGAAAGATACACGCTGCTTCAATTGATAATGATAAGCAAGGTGGAATGGAAGAAACCCGCTGTATAAAGGGAAAAATCGTGGCTGTGAAATATCCGGGAGGGGACTGGTATCACCTCAGTTGAACAACTGTTGCCAATAACAAGGAGGAGTACAGGAAGCTGACGTACAACCTTCGAAATTGAAGAGGCACTTGGAGAAGAGAAAAAGCAGTATATTTATTTTAAAATATTACATAGCATTTAAAGAGTAATCTCAGCATATTTTACTTAAAATCTTCTACATATTCAACTTTTAAAAATAATGCTGCTTACTTTCTTTCTTTTAGATTGTAAGTGGTAAGTTATTGTAGAACTTTGTTATAGGTCCAAGTCGGTATAATACGAAGTTCTATCATTCAAAGAGTAAAAGCTTAAGATCCTAAGTCATTATTTTTTAAACTTGATTGCAGCTAAAAAAGTAGTAAATAGATTACCGCAGAAAGTAGTGCACGGTAACAGTTAAATATATTGTCTCTAATTGAGTTTACATTTCAGTCAGTTTATCTAAATAAATAACTAAGCTAATAAATAAATAAAGGGACAAATAACAGGTAAAATTTACAACACATACTTCAATACTTTTAAATTGAGCTTCATTCAGAACGTTATTAAAATTGTTAAGGAAATTCAGTCTATTGAATAAATAATGGTAACACAGGTTTAGTATAAAAGTTGTAGAATTTTCAATTATCGCCAACCAAATATATTAAGGGTGTATACCAAGTCCTACGTTACAGATGTTTGATACTACATATTTTAGAATACAATATTTGTTTACCGAATATATTACCTCTAGAAGCGGTTTATAAGTGCTTATAAACCCTAACGAGTTTTGATATATAGCAATACACATATATTAACTATGTAAACATATCTCAGAAGGTTATTTTAATGTAAAATACAATATCGACTTCTAACTATCGTCATCATCATCAGACTACCGCAGTCCACTGCTGGATATAGGCCTCTCCGTTTCTTACGCATGGAGTGTTTTTCTCATAAGCACTACGCTGGGCAGAAAGGTTGGTGATCGCAGAGGGTAACTTATTGCACCGGTGATGCTGCTACCTGCTCACTGGTCTATTGTGTTAAGACACGCCTGTTGCGATGGATACATGTACCGCCTTCGTCGGTCGCCAGAGCCTCGTTCATTTGTGTTCAGCAGGATGCATCGCGTGCAGGTGAGGTTGTCTGGGAGCGAAAGATTGTGGTTGGCCCCCTTACACCCATTTCTATCTATAGTATCGAAACGGAAAGATTAAATTTGGATGACAATACAATGTATTTTGATCGTGGAATTGCAACTTTTCGGCATATATAAACCAGCTAGCCCGGAGTGATAACAACCCCATTAGCCAAGATGCAAGAGTATCGCGTCGAATCTCTTTCTACAATCGCTAGCGCTTCTATTCCTCTGTATTATTAGCTAATATTTTGCTTTGACCTCGTAACTTAACTTTGAAGGACGTCATTCCCATATTTTTGTTAGTTTTCTATTGTCGTTAACGTTTGTGGAATGTCAACTTGGTTACAGGGTCTGGGCCTCTCAGAAAACCGGTGATATTTAATTCTTTATTAAAAGGCACACCCACTCAAGTTTAAGTTTAAATTTGGTTTGTCATTAGCGTGTTTTTAGTTTATTGAAACTCCGCTTATATTACAGATACAAAAATCATATCAACTAATATAGTGACAATAGACTGGCTCGAACGTGGCTTGACTAAGTTAGCCCGCAATTTGTCCCATTGACTTGGCACAATGAAGTTGCAGGCCAACTTGCTAACTCCTTTAAGAACACCTGGTCGGTGGCTTGGCCAATATATATTCAGTTTTGCAAGACCTTCAGCTTACACATAATATAACACAGCTAGGTTATTGAATGACTAAAATAAGTATATTATAAAATTCATTTGTATAACAGAACTACGGAATTATATTTAACGAATGTTATAACAATTAATTAATTTTTATTTTAGAATATTTTTCGTTTCTAAAGATAAAGACGTAGATAAAGTTTAATTTAATCTATTCACTGCAAGTTCTTAAGTTTTAGCCAAGCTAACAATGAATCAGTACTAGTACTAGATCAGTCATTACAAAATGAAACTAGAAACAGAACAGAAATCAAAACAACGGCTAAAACGGGTTAATATTAGGTATATCCACTCGTACATAATCATCTCCCTACCCTTTTCCCAACTTTGGGTCGGTGAGTTTACGCCATTCCTGGCCACATCCTCTTTTACGCAGTCCAACCATTTCTTCTTTAGTCATCCTCTACTCTTACATCCGTCTTCAACGTTTGCTATGAGAAATAGTAGAAACGATTTACTTTCTTACATAAATAATAAAAAGTCACTTTTATTTAGATAAAATATAAAATGTTCCTTAAACATTTTTATTAGGCTATAAAATATTTTTTATTTCAGCTTTTAAAATTTCCAACATTTTGTGATCTCACAACTAAAAGACACTTACTTAAATTCACTTCACCCAGTTGATGTTCTTGTCACTAATGTCCAATCCAAAATACATATCTAAATACATTTAATGAAGCCATAGTTGAAAATTTAACAAAGACAGTCGTATAAAAGCATGTTCAGAAGAATTTATGAACCAATTACACACACACAAACCATTAGACCACTCGCTTTTACATGCTAATCTGTTATTGATAGACGGTAGCCAGTGTTAATTATCCCTCTTGGGTCATAGAGAACATTATGTAAGTGTTTTATAAAAATGTTAGCCTTCTACTTACGAGTATATAAAAATGATTTTATGGTTTTTTTATTTCCAAAATTATTCTGTTTTGTATTTTTTTCAATCAATTCCAACTTCTTTTTATTTTAAAGAATCTCATCTCATCATCATAGATCATCATCATCTTCCTAGCCTTTATTATTCCCAAGAATCTGGGGCGGCTACTAGTTCATCCAGTTGTACCTGAATATCAGTTTTTACACGGAGCGACTGGCATCGGACCTCCGGACCCTGAGGGTAAACTGAATTCGAAGATTGAACTTGTTGTCAGCATATTTGACGGACTTCCCAATAACGATTTACCATAGATATTCATGACATCCGGGATCGATGGATCAACATGCTTTTCAAGTCACGGGCGGGAAACACCACCATATTCCATACTCCGGGCTGCTATTTAGAATTTCTCATATGAAAAACTCGACAGCAGTTCGACCCGAGAATCGAACCCGAGACCTCTTGATCTGCAGTCGCTCACGCTAACCACTAGGCCAACGATGCAGTTTCTTTAAAGCATCTAGATACTTAAATAATTTAAGAAAAAGATAGTAAGCTAACTTAATCGAAAGTAATGAAGAAAGTACTGGTTTTGTAATCTCTTTCTGTTGCGATTTTTTCCTAAAAAAAAGAATACATTCTTCAAAAATACTAAAACTGTAATGTGAACAAGAAATAATTATGTGTAATAAAGTTTATTTTAGTACAAATCTACAATATAAATGTGACATACAAAACTATAGATATCTTTAAAATTCTATTAAATTTACAATTCACAATTGTAATGTTAGTGCTATTAACAATTAAGCGACACTGTAAATAAATTTTGGACGACATCCCAATATAATTCACTAAAAGCGGCTGAGTTTTAATAATCGCCTGTACCCATAGGTTTAACCGATCGAACACTTTAGAGGGCTTTATATTGACGTAATCCTTATTTATGAACAGGAGGTACTTTGTTTGCCAGAGGATAATATTTATAGCTGCCAGTCACAACCAAAACTCTTTGAATTTTCACAATCAACAAGTTTTAATCTGTAACATTATGCAGTCAAGATCCATCTAAGTTGGCCCTTTTAAAACTTATCTAGTTTGCTAGTGCCTGCCACTCTTCTGGTCGCTATGAATAATAGACGAGGAAGTGTTACTTGGGTAGTGTACTTTGCATATATAGAGTTACAGTGTGTTATAAAAATGGATCTAAAATACTAATTAATTATAAAGCTTTGTTCAAAAAATATCAATACTCGCATGCAAGGTAAAATTACTGCATAATTTATTTAAAACAAAAGCAATAATTATTACCAGTTACGATTAAAAAAAAAATATATAAAATACCCTCTCGTATATTAACTCTCTCGCTCAAATATTTCAAAGGAGATACGTTTCTTAAACGACTCTAAAATATAAATTTTGAAATTAACTACTACCTCTTTGTATTTTTTTTATAAAATGTGGGGCATACGAGGCGACCCCTAGACGTAAGTGATTACCGCCTCCCATGGACATCCGTAATACCAGAGGCATCACAAGTGACAATTGAAAATTGACACTCGGTTTCAAATATGTCGTTTTATAATATCATTTCAAATATTGTTATTTGAGCCCAAAGCCACACGCAGAGACCCAGACTTCCAAAGACATTTATTGCTGACCTTTACGGCCGAATAAATAATTTAAACGTAACTCAAGCCCCCAGATTTACTTAAACAAAGGTGGTCAGTTAATAGGGTAATACATTTTGGTCATTTCTACGATCCGTTAAGGGGTGTGGTGCTATTGTAAGCGAAGACAAAGTACGGTGATATGCCACCACATTTAATTTTATGTCAATCCCAGTTACACCTTCAGGAAGTTATAGTACCAAATTGTGAAAGAGTTATTGTAGGAAATTTTAAGATATATATTCAGTAATTATCTTAAAAAAAATTGATCTTACTAAGTGAGAAGCTAATAACCCAGCTTCTTTACTTACTTTTAAACTGACTGGTACCTGGAAAAATTTTGGAGATAATACTTCATTATACTGAATGTAATTTGAATATTATTTTTATTAGTCTATCGGTTTACTTAGAAACAAATGAAAGTGTTTTATTTCACACGTAACATTACTACGTTTCGGACAAATACCGCTATCCTTTAACGACTGGAAACCACATTAAAACATTTTAATTACCTTACCATTTACACATTCTATTTGAAAGTAATTATTCCGCGGGTAGTACCACCGTATCCCAAGGCTCTGACCACAGCACTTAGCGAATTAGCCATGTCACAAGTTAATGGTAAATTCAGACGAGGGTAAGGTTAAGGTGGCATTGGGCCAAATTAGCCATGTCTATTGCGTAAAGGGACAGGCGACTGTCTTAAATTACTGCTGAGTTAGTTCTAGGTCCACTAAGATGCCTTAGTGTTCAATAAAATAAATTGCGTCATAGAATACGTAACGTACGTACGAACTTAGATACGGGTTTTCCCCGTAGTGCTTCGTGTTAAGCTAAGTGTTACTATTTATTACAAAGTATTAAATATGTTCAGATAAATATAAATATGTTCAGAAATTTTAACACTCAACGCCATCTAGTCCCAAACTAAACAGAGGTTGTACTATGGGTACTAGACAACTCCGGATGGCGTAAGAAAGCGGTTCCCGGATCCCTCCCTTCTCAGGCGCAGAGTGGCACACCGTGGTGGTTTAGTGGGTAGTCTGGCTGGAATCAGTCAGGAGTCCCACACAAAGCGAACCTCCTGTGCCCGCGGGGGGGGGGGAGCGAAGTGCGTAGTGGCATTCCACCACGTCAAAAAAAAATGGTTACTAGACAACTGATATTAATACTTATAAACTTTTTTTTGTAAATACTTACATATAATACATAGTAAACACCCAAAATCCGAATTAAATATTTGCAGAGCATACAAACATTTGGTCCGACTCAGGAATCGAACCCGAGACCTCTAGCACAGCTGTCGCATTCGCTGCCACTGCGCCACAGAGGCAGTCAGTTGTTTTAAACTTCTCCAAAAATAGTTATGTTCTCAATTTAAATAATATTAAACATTAAATTGTGAATAAAGCATAAATTTAATTTTATTATAGAACAGTTACAATTTGAAACAGTAATGCGATTCAGCTGTCTCAAATCGCGCAGCTCCCTAATATCTAAGCTGTCAAGTTGCAAGAAGCGTTAAGCCAATACAGAAGCACACGACGTCTGCATTAGAATAGGATTTGTGTGATATTGTTATTATTTAGATGTAGTAAACTCTCTGTTATAGACGGTAGCTTCAGATTATTTTTATAAAACCGATTTTGTTAGACATGTAACTTTGACTATAAGTTAAATTGTAATTTTAATGACATACTTCAGTTATCGTGGATGGCGCTATGTAACTTTATAATCAGTTATTATATATTACAGTGCTACTTATTTATCAAATTTACCACGGAAGAGCCACGCTTCGGCATGACTAGCCCGGCTCGACCGGAGTGACTGGCTTTACAGAAAACCGGCGTGAAACAGCGCTTCCGCTGTATTTCACCGAGTGAGTGAGGATACCGGAAGCCCATACCTCAACCTCTTCTCCATCCCCCAAAGTGTTGCGGGTGTCCATGGGCTAGCGTACATAAAAAAACCTCAATACAATATTTACCTACTTCTCGTCTAGTTTCTATCTATAATTTTAATTAATTTAACGTTTTAAACTATGCCATTGCAAACCCAAACCTATCCTATCGCACTACTAAACTCTTTTACAATACATAATGTTAAAATACATGGAAGGATTAACAAGAGTACCGGCAATGAGTAGTCCTCGTCACTAACAGAGTTTAGTAAAACATTAAAGAGAAGATTTCATAACGTTATCGTTTAATGCCTCCCAATGCTTTTAGTTACAAATCACACATGGACGTTACGCGAAGGTTTATTTTATGCGGATAAACAGATTACACAGTTTTCCTCGTGATAGTCTTACTTTAATGGATTCGTCTGTTTGCCGAACAAGTTTCCTGCGAATCACTTAATCTGCCACGCTCTTGATACAATTTTATGTGATTTATGAACGCATGCCGCCAACGTGGCTAGACGAAAACATTTATTTTGGAGATTTTCTCAAGTATTTTATGGGAAGTGGGGCCCGGAGTTGCGGGTTATTGTCCATAACATGAGTTTTCCTCACTCATGATACTCTATCTACATATTTACGCATGTCCCGACGGCTTTCGAGTATTGTCATATATTCGTGCATGGTTGTGTTCGTTTTATTTATGTTGTTTGTCGTTTCTTTTCCTTCCATTTAGGTTTATCAAGAATTGTTGACTGTTTAAAACGACTTGAGCCTAAATGTAACCTATACATTTATCCACCAAAGTTTTTTCCCCCATTTTTCATAAACATCGTTGAACTTAAAGCAACGGTTATGTGTCATATTCATTAGAAGTTTAAAATTAGCAAAAGTGATAGTAGTGGTAATTAGTAAATAATAATAAAGCTTAAAATATCCATTATCTCGCCCTTGCTAAGGAAATCAGCAACTACTACAGTTAATAAAGAATTATTAAGTTAATTTTAGAATATTAACTAAAATCTATAAAATTTTGAACTAACAAGTAATAGATCAATGTATACAATCCAAAGAAAACACTGTGAAGTTAATTCAGTTCAACAGTTTCTCTTTAGGGATTGCAGATACTCTGGGATCAGTAGCTAGCACCTAACTTAATGAAATACGTTGGTAAGAAGCAATGACTCGGTAAATTAAGATTAGACCGGTATGAAATAAGAAAATACCTAAATAGTAGACTATACATTATACCGAGCTCAACTTTGAAATACTAGTAGTACCGCTTTTGTGTTAGAAAAATAATAATTTTAAAAGCACTCCAGTTTGGGAACGAATTCAGAAAATATCCATTCTATTAAAAAAATACGCTCTTAAAATGAAATCAACATAAACCATGATGACATAATAAAAAGTCATGAAAATAAAGTAAGATAAGCGTTGTTCGCAAATCGACTCAATCGAATACTGAACCAATTTCATTTTCAACAAAATAAACCTCTAACTTGTTACAACTCCCCACATTAAACCAGTTAGAGTTTCATCTGGAATAGCTCGGCAATAAAAATTACCTTGCCTTGCCTTTATACACTTATGTATACCGTTATACTGTACTAATATATATATAAAACATACATATATACGGGGAAAACGAACATGATTCCAGTGTTCAAAGCGAAACGAAAGTTGGAATTATTAATTTTTTACGACACCATACGAGATAAATTTATTTGTTTTTCCACGCTATATGAATAAAAAATATGTAAGATTTACTCGATAAAGCTAAAATAAATTTTATGTAAATTTTATTGTTTGTTCAACTATTCATGACGTTTTGGGACTATTGTAATTTTTTTATGTTAAGTTTACGCATACATTATACATCCATTTCTGTTCCCCCAAAGGCCGGCAACACACTTGTGACACCTTTGGTGTTGCTGGTGTCCTTTGGCGGCGGTAATCGCTTAAGATCACGCGATACGACTGCTTGTCTACCTCCTATTCTACAAAAAATATATGTTAATATAGCTTTTATGACCAGTGCATATTTTCCGGATCCATTTGTTGGTCATACTTTGCTTACTACCCTGAGTGTTGGTAATAAAATTGAACCAAAGCAGATTTCAAATCTTGCTGTTTTTTAACCCAACTAAGACGACGGTAAAACAAAGGGTGATATTCATACTATGTTGTACTATGGCGTCTAAACTACTGAACCGATTTTAATTAATAATTGCAATGTATTCGTAATAATTACCTGGATGACAAAGGCTATACAATTTTTTTCAATAGTTTTTACGTAGTCAATTTATAGGTAGTTTTTTGAACTTCTATTTTTGCTTATAAAAGCGTTGCGTAAAATTAAGTATAAACTTAAAATCAAACTTGTATTGCCCGTATATGTATTATATAGTTAAGAAAGAAAGACATGCAATAGATATTCTTAGATATTCAACTCGCGTAATTAGCCGTTTGATTAATAGCTTTGAATCATTACTAAACATCATCGTTCAACTAACGGCCATGTTACGAATGTAGGAACTAAATAAAGGTTTGTTAAGGATTTTTTACATTCAGTTTTTTTTTATTTTACAAGAAAAGAAAAACTTAACCTAACCAATAATTAAACGGCGCTGTTTAGTAAAGAGCTAGGTTAGGCTGTTGAAAACAGTTAATTAATCTAGTTAGCTGCGACAGATATACTATATTAATTGGTTGAGAAATCACTGTCTAAGATACCCACAATACAGAATCGGATAGCAGTCGAATTACGAACGTTTTGGGTGTTTTTTTATTCAATAACCAGTATCACTTGAACTGTCATTTTATAGATTTTTTATACCAAAATATAGTAAAAAAGTCGGCTGAACACCTATAATTTTCGAGCCCATTAATATAAAACTTTTAATTTTATAGAATATATAAGTTATGAATAATCACTTAGTGCTTTACTTAATAATTTTAATAATAATATAAAATAAAAACAATATAGGTTCCACATCCCAAGAACAAAAATTATTCACAATATCAAAGAACATTTTCGTTGATGTATATATATATATAACATGTATATGAAATACCTTAAGCAAGACATCTTGAAACAAACAAATCGTCATAACAATATGTAGCTAATCCTTTATTCAAAGAAAATATATAAACTAGAAGAATACAAGAAAGGTATCGAATGAGACGCCACGGGATCCGATTCATTCTCAATCCCCGTTTACAAATAATCGGATAATCCGATTTCAACGCAAAATCGAGAACTCGATTCGGTACATTTAATATACACAATAAAACCAGAATATGTATACGCTATTGTATACGCAATGGGATTCACAATAAAATTTCCCGCGTGATACATTCATGGTGTTTTTCGAAACTATATTTTTATTGGAATCGACGGAGTGCGAAAAGTAGAAATTTAGTCAAGAATAAAATCAATAGGAAATGTAAAATAGACCCGTGGTTTACTTTACAAAATGTCAGTTGAGATTAAAAACTTGCAAAAGATCAAATAGATAAAAAAACCATTTGTAGAACTTAACAGAAGACTGAACTGAGCTTGTAAAATGAATAAGAAAATTCGTAAACGGAATCGTCTTTTTTGATTAAAAATGATGCACTTATTTAATCTACATAGCTCTTTAATGTTATAAATAATACTATATATATTGCTCCATATAATTTTTCTTTAAATATTGGTTATAATTTCATATGCACCATAAAATACACATGACTATTGAAGACATAGAATAATTTAAATGGCTGACGTAATAGTATTTTGTTAACTAAAACATTATACAATTTTTACTAAAGTAGAAAGAAAAATGAAATACCTATTATCTCTTTGTATAGGAATATTACCAGACTTAAGCCGTTCTTATATAGAAGAAAATTCTAAATTTACCTTAAATACTATGTATAGTCGACTTTATTGATTTCGATTTATTCCATTGCTGTAACAAGCTGAAGAAAACTAAGTATTTATCATAATAAAGTCATTAATAGACCTCGTAGTCTACTTATATGAAACGATATTTCATTACCTTCTACCATAAGTACCCATCCATGCGGGAATACTAACAGCTGACGCCATTTAGGTGCTCCTTAATCATTCGTAATGGATATGACACAAACACAAAACACCACAAATCAATAAAGTATGTGTACAGTCGATCCATTTACATTCGTACTGCCAACTTCGTCCCAAGGGTAATCACAATATGGTAAACCAGTTCCAAAGTTTGTGACCAAACCCTTACTGGGTCCTACACATAGTTTACAGGTCAATTTTCTTGTTAAAACATTCCTATTGTAATTTCTGAGAGGTTATACAATTGTTTGAATCAGTTTCTGATTGTTGTATAATTTGTAAACCAACCCTGGCTATATGATAATATATTGTAAATAATATCGCCTGCATAACTTTAACATGATTGAAAGTACTTTCCGATAGTTCGGAATTTGTAAGGGATAATTATTTTGCTTAACTCACGTATGGGCAAATAATTTTTATATTTAAAAGCGCTAAAAAGAAGAAAATTAAATTTTCTTTAAAAAAGTATATTATTAGGTACCTTTTAATCTCATTAGATAATTTGTTTGAAACAAAAGCTAACATAGCATAGTATAGATAGATTGTAAATTAAAATATATAAAGGTAATAAAACCATTTCTGCAGAAAATCTCTAGGTACCCTTTTCTATATCTTTTGTACAAAATTAAATTTATCGCATAATCAATATTTTTAGTACGAAAAATATTTTTTTCT
Organism: Hyphantria cunea; assembly: GCA_003709505.1. Classification (NCBI taxonomy): domain Eukaryota; kingdom Metazoa; phylum Arthropoda; class Insecta; order Lepidoptera; family Erebidae; genus Hyphantria; species Hyphantria cunea. The sequence goes on from PKRV01001117.1 coordinate 618,784, forward strand.
TTAGTACTAAAAGTTCTTTGTCGTTCTCTCAAAAAGATAAAAATATCAAGTTTAAACAATGATGTTCCAAATAACATTGAAAAGAAAAGAATTTCAATATATATCTAAACTCGGTCAGAAAAATAATAAAGTATTCGCATACACGCTTCGGCATACATGGGCCGGCTCGACCGGAGTGATACCACGGCCTCAGAGAAAACCGGTGTGAAACAGCGCCTGCACTGTTTCACCGAGTGATACCGGAGGCCAATCCAACCCTTCCCCTCATCCCCCTCGGTTGCGGGTGTCCATGGGCGGCGGTAATCGCTTACCATCAGGCGATACGTCTGCTCGTTTGCACACTATTCCGTAAAAAAATAATAAAAAATAGCACATTCTAACACCAATAATCATATTTCAACCGCTAAGAACCGGTGGCACAGCTATGGCATTTCTTTGAAGGAAGAAAACAATTTCATACCTTAAATTTCACTTAAAAAGTATGTTTCAAACTTCTAATACCGAAATGCACTTTATCTATGAATGTCTTTTGTTGCTTGAGGCGTGAGGGTGCACTTCAAAGATGTTTTTACGCTTACTCTGTACGCATTATACAAATTGAGACTTTATCTTCAATTGTATAAGTATCAAATTCGATCGTTTGTCTTATGTTGGATAAAACTTTATTTTACTGAGTTACACTGTTCAATGGGGTTAATGTAAGTTTTGCAGCGCTAAGCATTGTGCGTAATAAAAGCCAATAACGTTTATAGCTTCAACTTAAAGGATACATACAACTCGTTTCAATCGCTGTGTATTCTATGTTAATTACTGCAATATGCAGTTAAGAAAAGTTAAGAATAAAGAGAAATATGTCACAGAATTCCTGTTTTCTATAAATCTATTTATGTATGAATAGGTGAAGCGAAAACATTGTACCCCTTTTACGACAGTTATGCGAACGATGGGGTCCGAAATTCGGCACAGTTAAAGTTTATATGAAGGAGAAAGCTAAACAAACAATGATATAAATTAAATGATTTATGATCGAATTCAAATCATTGGGTGACGGCCAGCAGTTCTAAATATTTCAAATAATTATGAATGTTGAACTACATTTTTGAGCCCATTTTTATGATTTGTGAGTAAACCCATACAAGTACTTATCGAATGTCAATTAGGGACAAATTCCGAATACAAATACTATTTTATTAGTTTTTTTTGTTGAAATCGAACCCTGAAATAAAAATATCTGTTTCTTCCGGGTAATACACAACTCAAATACGATTCTGCATTACATTACTTGTTTGTACAATTAACAGGTAGATCTTAAACTATACATGATAAGTACGTACCCATCTAGATTATGAAACTTTCAGTTTGGACTAAAACTGAACAGCTGCACAATGGGGCGCAGAAAACAGGGCACGGTAAGAAATTCTCAGAAGCCCGCCTCCTATTTCTTTTGTTGGAAAACACCGCATGCAAATTTGTGACTATGTACCTGCGACAGAATAGAAAAATAGGAGTTAAAATATAGAACAAACTAAATTTTAAACTTCCATTTAAGTACAATTACATAACATGATAAAAGAGTTATTGTAACCTTAGTTTTATTTCTAATCTTTAAATGTGTGACGTTGTTGTTAAAAATATGAAAAATAATAAATATTGTAATGTATGTATATAAACGTAAAAAATAGCAATAAGTAGACTTGAGCGGCATTTATAAAACTTGGTGAAAAAAATCTATCATATAATTACTAGTAAGAATAAATAAGTAATAAAATAAATTTAATAAAATATCAAAAGCTTTATATACCATACAAAACACTTGTCATGCAAGAGGTTGACGGCTTTACAAAGGAAAAATGGCCTATGTTTAGTTATTGTGAGTCTATATTGTCCAAATAACTATTATTTGATAGTATAACTTACATGTATACAATAAATATTTGTCGTTTTCTGTACTCTCTTGAAAAACTGTAATACGGTGTACAAGTAAAGAGTTTTCTGTCTATTCTATCTATCTATGGATAATTTGTTCTTTTTTAGGCGCAATTTGACACTTCGTATAGATTTGTGAGGTACTTTCTATTCCTACATACAGTACTTTCAAACACCCTGTTAAGGTGACAACCGAAATGTAATGACTTATGTGACACGCAATAAAAATAGATAAATAAAGAAAGAACTATTAATTTTCTAAAGCTCCAATAAAAATAAATATGTAATATAGCGTGCACAGGTACAGTGATCTACAGCTAAAATTCTTTAGAACTTGAAAATTCAATAAAAAGCTTCTAGACGTTAAAGTCGTACCGTGTCAGGTCTTCAAGAGGCAGGAAATTAACCTAAATAAGTGGAAGTGGCCGTGCGATGCATTATAATTACTCATATGCACGCCACCTAGGCACAACTTTAATTCAAACATGCAGTGGAACTGAAGGCGTCATTTATTACGTGAGTGTACCTTCGTACTCACGTACATATGAAGTAAAGTTTACATTGTAATTACGAAATTGCGAAGTTGTTTTTATTTAGAACCTTTATATATAAAATTAGGGTTCCGCACCTTAAAAGGTAGGGGTAGTGTAGGGGTGTGGGGGCGAACCACAATCTTTCGCCCCAGNCATAAGTTTAAAGTCGCTCAGCGTGCAATGGAGAGGTATATGCTCGGCGTTTCTCTAAGGGATCGCATTAGAAACGAGGTGATCCGACAAAGAACCAGGGTCATCGATGTAGCCCACAGGATTAGCAAGCTGAAGTGGCAGTGGGCTGGCCACATTTGCCGAAGAACCGATAACCGTTGGGGTAAACGAGCCCGTGTACTCAGAATCTTGAAATTTGATGCGAAGCAACATCTTATAGCACAGATAAAAGAAAAATTACGAAAAGCCTACATTTTAGTTACGTCATATAATATACCTACAGATTTGTACAGAACCCTCGTTGCTCGATTCCGACTCGAACTTATGTGTAAGAGACGAGTCTACATTCAGTAACGTTTAGACATCTAAGGATAATTGACTACACGTTGGTGTTGTGGTTTAGGCGGTCGCGCTCGTAGGGTCTATAAATTGTTGCTCTGAGTCTGGGTGTTATTTGTGTCCGTTTAATGTACGTTTATAAGACTTGTATTTCAAAATATTTTATTTTATACTTTTCCTGCTAAACAGTTTTACTATGCATAAGTATTAGGCGATAGAATTTTTTTCTTATTATTTAAAATAGACAAATATTCTTAAAGTATATTACGTACTTTTAGAAAAAAAATACATTTTTACAACTGCATAGTACAGTATCTTATCATCATCGTTCAAAAACCGATTAATTTGCTAAACTTAGCTTGAAATAATTGTGGCGAATTAATAGATTTCTATTTTATTTGTACTTATGTTGTATATTATCAACCTTTTTTGTTTGCAAATAGTTTTATATTACAATAGGGAATATGCACGTCTAGTACTTATTTCTTAATTTGTTTGCGCGCGCTTTTGTCGGGACCAATGATGTCATTAGCCGTGACTCGTGTTGGTTTACTATTTAGCGTTTCAGTTCTTTATACTTAATTACAGTTTTAATTGCTATACCAATCATGGAAGACGTGTAAAATCTTCTTACATGTTTGGTATGGTATCGGAGTGCAAAAAAATTTAGGAACCATTTTAATGACAAACTATAATAATAATAATAAATAATAAATATTTCGGACATCTAACACACAACGCCATCTAGTCCCAAACTAAGCAGAGCTTGTATTATGGGTACTAGACAACTGATATTAATACACAAATACTTTTTTTTTTGTAAATACATACATATTATACATAGAAAACATCCAAACTCCGAAACAAATATTTGTAGATCATACATACATTTGGTCCGACCCAGGATTCGAACCCGAGACCTCATGAACAGCAGTCGCTTACGCTACTACTGCGCCACCGAGGCAGTCTATGATGATATGAAAGTTATAATTTGTTGTGCTTGTATTGTTTAAACATTTATGAATAAAAATCTTTTTTATGGACTAAAATATACCATGTAACATAATATGTAATTACCTTGTAAGTTTGACTATTTTGAACTCTGCGGTCATAAAATCGAGATTTTATGCAAAACAAAACAAGCATGCTGACATCATAAATGCATCTATGTTCGGTAGATTATGCGATCGTGCTTTATCAAAACAAGTTTCTGTAATGGTTTTAGGTCGACTACACTCGACTACACTATAAACTTTTCTCACAGTATGAATTTCGACTCTGATAATTTCGGTGAAGTGACCACTGAAGTCACACTTCCTTTCAACCAATAGGGACGCGTTTTGTAAGTTTGAATTTCCCTTCCTCAATTTTTCATTTTATTTAATATCTTCTGGGTTTACATAATCACTAAATAAAAATATATGTTTTGAGTATGACAAATTAAAATTTTATGCATGTTCCCTATTACATAATGACTTCACATACTTGTTTGTGAGTAACTATTTACCACCACTTAAATCGTACTAAGTGATTTTTATTGTTCATTAATTATAAAGGAAACATATAATATACACAAAAAACAAGACAAACAAGAAGTCACGTTCGAGATCATTGGGTCAAACCTGAATGTATATTCAATAATGTATTACAAAATGTGTACTAGTTTTATCCTTACATTTCATTTGTGCACGTGCCGTGAATGTATTGAAACCAGGTAGGACGACGTTGCGTCAAGTAGGTAAAGTTAAATTGCGGAAATCAGACGCCTATGATCATTAACATGCCAGACCCACTGTTTTTAAGTGATGACGAACTATCGTTGAATGACTAGAATAAATAAAAATGTATAAGTTAAACGTGTAAGTGCCTCAACCGACAATTGTCAATAGTTGTGCCATTAATAGTACTTGATGCTAATCAGCTTGGTTTATTGACTCTTCTATAATATTAAATAATAAATAAATATGTTCAGACATTTTAACACACAACGCCATCTAGTCCCAAACTATGCAAAGCTTGTACTATGGGTACTAGATAACTGATATTAATACTTATATACTTTTTTTTTAAATACATATATATTATTCATAGAAAGCACCCAAACTCCGAAACAAATATTTGCAGATCATACAAACATTTGGTCCGACTCAGGAATCGAACCCGAGACCTCTAGCACAGCAGTGGCATTCGCTACCACTGAGCCACAGAGGCAGTCATTCGTTTATATTCTTTCTGAGCTAATAAAAGTTGACTAAAAATTATTGATAATAAAAAAGTTGACGCCGAACACCTATTTCTATTAATGATTCTGGTAATCATTAAGCAAATTTTTGTTCTCGTCTTAGAACGAACGAAAATCTATTTTTTCCCTCAGAAAATGAATGTAATATAAAAATTAAGTACGAGTCAACCGTAAAAATTATGTGTAGTCACTGATGCTATTATTCCTTATATAACCGTTTGAGCACATTTAAAGATATTATCAAAAATAACAACACTCACGTAACGGTTTTTCCAACAAAAAAAGTACACAACATATCTAGATAACCTAAAACAACGTAAACGAATTTAATTTTCAACAATGGTGACTGTGAGCTTAAAAACAAAAAGCCAGAACTCGTAATTGCACTAATTAAATGGTGGAGTCACGTACAAATTAAGATGGCGAAGAAAAATTCTAGTGAATGTACGAACGGGAACGTTAATTGAGCTCATTATGCAGTGGATGCACTTGGATGACATGCTTTATTTCAATATCACTGTGGAGCACTTACTCTTGTAATATTTGAATTACGGGTACAGAGAGGCTAGTATGTATGGCGACTTAGAATTTCTAATGATTCGAGTTATGATTTCTCTTTGAGCGAAGTAAAAGTCATTCACGCTTGGTATAAACACTTAGATTAACATCATTAATATCAAGCTATGAGATGAGCATTGCTGAATAGATATCAGCTGATCAATCGGCATTGCCATTACAATGAGGTACGTAGTTGTTGCGCTTTTACGCAAAAACTACTTAATCGATGATAATGAAACTTTGTACACATATTCTTGGAGGTATTAGAAGTAGCAAAGGATACTTTTTATAAAATTCGTGCAAAGTCACAGGTGAAAACAACAACCCATAATGTCCCACTGCTGGGCTCGGGTCTCCTCTCAGGAGAGGGTTAAGGCCATACGTCCCCACGCTGGCCAAGTGCGGGTTGGGGACAAAGTCACAGGCGAAAGCTAGTATTAATATGATTGCTCGTATGAAAATTTTAATAACTTCCTGTTGAGTCAGACTTTAAATGTTTAATGCAGCGTTGAATTGGATACCAATGTACGAATATGATAAAAATTCAGACCGTAAACACTTGAATAAATGATGTATCGACCGTTGTGTCTGAATTATACAAAAAAAGAATGACGTTAATAGCGAATTTATATACGTACTATTATTATGATAATATGAAAAACTTTGATTAATAACTTATGTCTTATAATAATATTGCTATCGTCTTAAAAAGAGTCAATTAAATAAAGTATGGGCGCCGGTACGTAACTTGGCCAGATTTCAGTTTAGTGGGGGTAAGTTCATACAAATGAAATCGAAATGTAGTAGACTGACGCTCCAATCGCTTGCTTGGAACGGTGCTGCTATAATCCCTGGGTCCCTCTTTCAACCAAAAGGACCTTAAAACGGTTTCTGCACATCTAACGAATCTAGCCAAGTACGTGCCGTACTCTATATGTATATAGCAATGATATATCTATTGAAATATATAAAATTACGGTTTTATTTATCACATCACACATGAACATCATCAGTCTTTAACAAGTCTCTGCTGGGCATACGACTAGTTTATTTTACATTTTAAATTTCCACTGAAACTTAAAGTATGTGTGAGGTGTATGTATAATGCAGAAATTAATAAAATCAAGATTTTCAAAACATTTTCTTCCGTTTGGATGATCTTCAAAACGATTGTATTTGTAGATTTTTTAGGATCTTTCACTATCAGATATTTGAATTTGTTATTACATTACATCGATTCTCGCAATTTATAAGTAAAATACCTGAATACTTTGATGCTTGAAATAAATAAACAAAAAACAATAGTCATAAATAAAACTGAGACAAAGTATCGAGAATGTACTAATAAATACAGAACAAACAACTCCAAAACACGACTCACAATCAAGGCTGTCTTACTCGTAGAACATAACTTAGCTTTTTCTAACACAAAGAGCAGACAGTGCTAGATTGCTAGACTCAAATCGCTACACAAAGCATAGGATGCACGCGATGTAGACTAGGGCTGCCGCTATCAAGATAACCTAGTTAGTTTTGTTAGTGACGTAAGTTTTTAGCGAATCCTATAAATAAAAATAGATGTATCATAGTGTTTCTCTATGTTGTTTTACTGTATTAAACGTTTTGTGGCTTGTTCACCAACTAAATGGTATTGTTACTTTATTTCGTTTATCAATCAACAACCCACGATGTCCCACTGCCGGGCCCAGGGTCTCCTCTTCTTCTGGGAGTGGTCCGGATGGCGTAAGAAAGCGGTTCCCGGATTCCTCCCGTCTCAGGCGCAGAGTGGCATACCGTGTGGTTTTAGTCGGTTCGATTCCGACACACCGCCCCGCCGCAAACCCCGATGGGGTGAAGGCCCGAGGGGGTTGGTTCCCACACGTAAAAAAAAGGGTCTCCTATCCTTTGTTTATGTGTAAGTTTTAAGAGAATGCACTAGTTCAATATAAAATTTATTATGGCAACCATATTCCGTCGAAGATAATATGGAATTTTATTTCATTCACTAAGGGTACCCTACCCTGATGAATGTGATGATCGAAGAATATATTACAAGGAATGTAACATTACAGGTTTAAAGAGTTACGTTAAGTGGTGATGTTATACAACTAGTTAGGGCAGTCATTGGTATTTACCTGGTATTTACATTGCAATGTAATTGGAAATTAGGTTCAGTAGCGCAATCGTGCTGATTTTCTGCATTTACTATTTATTATGTAAGCAACTAAAATGAAACGGACGATACTATTGATTATTCTCTTCGCTTCGATATTTTACACACATACAAACCAATATACAACATAATTCTCGTCACAAGGTAGACAATGTACAATATTACATATAGTATTTTATAGACGAATAGCATAAATTATACGTCTAAAATAATGAACTTCCACGTAATCGTTCAACCCGTATTCGACCCCTTAGAAAGGAAATTTCCAAATTCATTTCAGCGGTTGAATCAAATAACATATAAAAACGGTTGCATGGTTGACCTAAAGGTTAAAGCGGGCGCCACGCCGCTTTCTACCGCGTCAAGTGTTGTGGGTTCACTTTGTGTATCCACAATTTGTTGTTCTGAATCTGGGTGTTCTTTGTATCCGTATCGTGTATGTTTGTAAAGTCCCCCTCGACACAAGATTTATATTCCTAATGTGTTATCTTTTAAAGAAATAAAAGATGAATCAACTGTCCCCTGTTGTATTGTTGTTGTCGTCTGTTGAACCTGCACCCATCCGTTGCTAACTACTTTCTTCAAGTCGTCGATTCATCTTGTCGCAAGATGCCATTTTTTTACGTGTGGAAACCCCCTCGGACCTTCACCCCACCGGGGTTTGCCGGCGGGGCGGTGTGTCGGAATCGAACCGACTAAAACCACACGGTGTGCCACTCTGCGCCTGAGACGGGAGAGATCCGGGATGTCGCAAGATGCCCTACACCATGTTTGTATAATTTTTGGGTCGCTACAATATTAGAATCAGTTGCAATTACAGTAGTGGTTTAAGCGGTCGCCTCGCGAATTTTTTTAAGTTGAGTGTTGTGGGTTCAAATCCTACAAGAGACAACACTTTAAGTTAAGGTAATTATGCTTTGTTGTGTGACAACTGATATAATTTTTTTTTTTTGTAAATACATACTATACAGTATACATAACATAAAAACAAATATTTGCAGGTAATACAAAGATTTGTTTCGACTTGGGAATCGAACCCGAGATCAAGCACAGCAGTCGCATACGCTATCACAATCTTAGTGCGGAAATTGCCCTTGAAAAAACAAAAAGTTTGCGTTGCTGAACCAGTCTGTCATTAAGGGCGAGGAATTTTATATGTATAAAAATACATTTAAATTAAACAGACTGTCAGTGACTTCATGAAGTTGTTCTTTTTTATTTGATTCCGTTAAATCTTTGATCATCATCGACTAACGAAATGAATAAAGAATATTTAAACAAAAAAATGCGCATTTAACAAGTTAAATTAAAGAAAAAAACGACTGCACCCAGTATCGCTCTCACCACTAAGATGAATCTATTGACAGTACTCACATAAAAATACGACACACACTTTAGGCTCTAGGGCGTGCCAAATAAATAAACATACATACACTCGATAATCATAATCCTCTCTCTTTCGCAGTCGAGTAAAAAGACACACTAACGTGTGTCTTTTAACTAGACGAAACGAATCGAAATTGAAAAAAACTAAAACAATCGTGAGTTGTAAAATGGCAACCGGCGAGGAAAATATACAGAATGAAATAACAATAAATCCACACTACACTTTACATTCATAGTAACTTTTTAAATTGGACGAATGCATGCATATCTCGAGAAAAGTCTATACTGAGCTACAAAAATATATTAAAAACCTATTTTCATGAGAAAGAAGTGTAAAGCAATATTATTACTGTTGTTTTAGTTAAGAATTTCCTGTCGGCGAATATTACTCCTATTACCAGTATTTCTCTGATTACATTTTTATAAAAAATAATTATAGTGTCTTTAATTCAACTGGTTTCTTTTATTCTTTGATGTTTTTTTTGGTTAAAATATGAAAATGGGACCGGAGTGAAAATTGTATCTGTTATCGCCACTTTTTCAAATATTAAGGTCTTATTAAAACAATATTTTTAAACACGTTTGACATTGATATTTTCATACTATATACGTCATTCAAAACAATCGTACTTCTGATTGACGTAAAATTTAAACATTATAATATGCGAATATTATTCTGACGATGTCGTTCATTCAAACAAATTTAAAATTAGAATTTAAATTACAAAATCCAATTTTACTACGAAGCACATAAGCTAACATAATGTAACCTCTACTTTAGTCAATGGCAACCCTACATAAGGCTCGTTCCACACTGGTCGCGTGACAAAGCGTCCAGTCACGTCACCTGTCAACCGCGTGTTTGATATCGAATTACCTAACGCCAACCTATGTCTAAAGTCTAAATAATGTACTAGATAACGCCAGCTGAAATGTGGTGTAAATTTATGCCCTATTTCTTCGAAAGTTATTACGACTTAGTTTTCAATTATTTAGTTTGATACTAATTTGTCTGGAAGAGATCGCCGTGAGCGATAAGACCGCCAATTGTTGTAGTAATCCTTTTTGTCACTCATTTTATTTAGTATTTTGTAATATGTGAGCAATGAAGATAAATAAATAAAATAATTTGGAGATGGATCGCATCAAATAACAACTATTTTCAAAAGAGTGACTATTTATTAATATCATATTTTTATTGTTTCTAATCTAGTAAACTAAAAATATCTTTACATAGAAAACACTAGACAACCCGTGTATCTAATGAAATTACAATAATCTACTTTGCGTCCAAAATAAAAATAAACTATTGTAACCCGATTACAGAACAAAATACTTCTGTGACCTCTATGAGTCCTGTGGTAAATTTAGAGTTTGAATATTTTAATTACCTGGAAAAATATGCAGATAATGAACAAAGTATAACAAATATTACATGAGTTATGTTCTGAATTTGAATTAATAAGAGTAATATAAAATAGAGCATTAATTCTAACACATTTTTTATATTATGAAGTAAAATTATTACAAAACAACTTGAAGTAATTTTACCATGCTTTTTTTAATTTGAACTCAATTGGTTTCCGGCTTAACATTTATTTATCCGGGTTCCCATTCATGACAGTTTTAGGTCAGTGCACAAAGAAATACCAAAGACTCCTTACGAAAAACTCATTAAAACAGGGATTAGCCATTATTACGATGTTTGATCCTGAAAGTTTTATTATCTCAGAACAAAACTTGACGATCCAATGCATTTCATTAACAAAAGCACCAAACAGAATACGAAATTTGGACAAGCCTGTGATTAATGAAATTTCTCTGCCTATTATCTTACTAATTATATCAAAAGATAAGAAGAAAATACTGTTAGAAATTTATTTATTTTAGAATATTACAATTATTATTATTACAGCTTTATTCTTTAATAGTTTTTAATATTAAATATACTTGATCTTATAACTTGATATTATTCTGGAGCATGCACTCCAACATAATTCAATCTCAAAACTATGACAACCTTGTTTAGCTAAGTTGTTCATCCTTAATAACGGTTATGCTCCTTTCACACTGGTAATGTAACAAAGCATCCAGTCACGTCACCTGTCAATAGCGTATTTGATATCGAATTACCTAACGCCAACCTCTGCCTAAATTGTTAATAGTGTCCTAGGTAACACCAAGTATCAGATCTTTAAAAACTCTGTATCTATACTCACAGGAAATTAAACAGCGTGCTATTTTTTTATGTTGTAGGGGCAAACGAGCATACGTGTCACCTGATGGTAAACGATTACCGCCGCCCATGGACTTCCGCAACACCAAAGGCGTCACAAGTGCGTTGCCGCCCTTGGGCGATGGGAAGGGGGATTAGGGGAAGGGTTGGATTATCCTCCGGTATCCTCAATCACTAAGTGAAGCACAGCGCAGGCGCTGTTTTACACCGGTTTTCTGTGAGGCCGTGGTATCACTCCGGTCGAACCGGCCCATGCATGCAGAAGCGTGGCTCTCCCACGTTAATTATATTACTGCTTACAATTTTTTTATTACATTCTTTTTACTGACAAGTTGCTGGAGAAGTGTCACTAGCGACATATGATGCTTCTGCAGAAACTTGCCACAGTCCACTGCTGGACATAGGCCTCTATCTAGAAAGGACGTTTTTTCCTTCCGAGGTATACTACGCTAGTCGTGGTCGTTTGCTATTCTTATTTCATTCTTCCATTGTTCCCATTATCTATTATGTTACAATTAATTTTATGTTCCACGTATTTTGAAATTTCATACTTTTAACAGCTTATAATTGTCTTACCAATAGATTATGATATTTTTTCAAGTTTTAGGGATATACTGAAATTAATATGGTTTATAATTGCTTTTTTCAAAATCGTTTATGTCGCAGTTCATTGCCATTTAGTTAGATCGATCCTTCAGATACATATTTTGGTAATATTATAAAAGAGAAAGTTAGTGAGAATGGAAAGATGGAAGAAAAAGAATTACTCTTGTTACTTTTTAACAAAAAAACATAAGGCTCACAAACTTTTACAATGCTTACTGTATTCAAGAGTTACTATAATGGATTCTTTCAACATATTATTTCATATTAAAAGCCTCTAAATAAATAAAGATACATAAGGAAAAATGGATTTTTTCTTCGCAAATTTCTTTCTGAATTTTTTATAACTAAAGTTTATATGAATAATTTATATAAACCGCTACAATTTTAATTTTAAGTTTTTTTTCTAGTCAATAACTATCCACATCAAATATTATTACCAACCTGTTCGTGTGTGCTGACGGATCGCACGCCCACCACCTGCGGGAATTCGCGCCCTATCATCGGCTATCGCCGGACAGGTATGGCCTGCCACCTCGTGGGGTGAGATCTCGTCTCTGTGGCAAGCCCTTCCAAATCATCCTCAACTCCCAACCTAGTGCTAGCTGAGGGGGCTCCTCAGGGTCCATACCCCTAGGAGCTCGACCTCGCTAAGCACAGGTCACCATACTAGACTAGACTCGGGCGTTACACACACCGCGGAAATACTAACTGGCCTATGGGCCCACCCCAGTAACCCACCTGTAGTTGCAGGCGGCGCTGAAACCACATAGATAGGTTTTAAACCTAGAAAGGTTACCCCGAGACCCTAGGGGGTTTACGAGAAGAACCACGAGAGAATCAAATATTAAATTGAATCCAAATATACTTCCTCGAAACTCGATGACGTAGAAATCGAGATTTATTAAGTATAAGTGACATTACTGAGTTGTTCATCCTTAATAACGGTAATGAACGCGCAATGCAGTCACTTCATGTCAGGAGCGTGTTTAATATCATATTACGTGCCGTGGCAGCCGCCAAATTATAATATGATAATGGCGTAGATAGCACGGGATCGGTACTTCGTAATATAATGCACGTAACTGGCTTAACTTTAGAATAAAGTCGCTCTTTAGGATAAAGCGGTAAATGGGTATTGTCTGGTAAGCTTTCTATGGAACTACGTCAAATGGTTTGCTATATCTAGTCTTTTTCTACTCATTTATCATATATTCTGGTGATTGTAATTAGATGAAATATAATTACGGTTAAACCGTAAAACCATCGATCAGATGGTTGGAGATTGAGGCCATACACTATGCTCTACAACTTTCGAATTCAGTACGCCCTCAGAGTTGTGGTCCGACGCCAGTCGCTCCGTGAAAACACTGATATTCAGGTAAAACCGGTAGATTAAGTAAGCGACTCCTAATAACAGTGAGCTACTAATAATAGCATTTAGCCTCATTTTAGTTGTCAGTAAAAAAAACTATGAAACGAAGTACCGCGGAAAACATATATCAATTGTAATCTTTGCAATTTTTATGTGTTTCTCTGTAAAAACTCACACTTCTTTTTTGATAATTTGCGAACCGGGAGTACAAAATAAATAATAATTATTTTATGAATTATGCTAGAAATTTGTGCACTGGCTACCATCAAAATAAATACCTCGAAATGTAAACGATCGACATAAGCCACGTTTAAATCCTCAGAATTTCCAATATCTTCATTTACTTGTGACGTAATACCTTGCCACGAAGCCACGATGTTCAATATTCCGAGCAAGGTAAGACAACTATTACAACTAAACTGACTTAGATCAACTAGTACCTTGATAACTCCTACAGGTAACACAAGTTACTGGCTTAAAATTTCATATCCAGTATTGTAATAGTGTCAGAGTTACTTTGGTACCTATTGACATAGAAATTGTATTTCAATATACGTAAAGAGTAGCGTCTCAGTCGATTCAATAAAACACTTAAAAATGATCACTTAATTTTTATTTAATTAAAAATTTGTCAAACGAAATAAGCGTACAACGTTTCTAATTTAAAGACAGTTTACTTTATTTTGTTAAACTAATAGAATAGGCATAATGTCTTCAAAACAAAAGCAGTAAATTGAGTTATTTCAATATTTTATTTTAATTTCAGAACTTTTTACATTAGATGACATATAAATTTAAGTGAATTAATGCCTTTAGGTTCCAATTTTCTGTAAGCAATCTTATGTATTTTTTATGAAGAATTAGAAAACTTCTTATAACAAGCCTCTAACGTATAGATATCATGATTTTGCACAGTCTTTCTTCTCCGATTTATATAATCAAAATTATAATGGGTTATAACAACGTTTCTGTTGCTTACGCATAGAGGATCGAACCAAGTACCATGCAGTTAGAGCATGCCTTTTCCAGTAGCGGACTACTGAGAATTATGACAACATTGCAAGGGATAAAATAGCAACCTTTAGCTTAATGCTTACTCACGTCACGTCGTCGTTCACGTCACCTAGTGTGCTTTTAACTCGATTCTCAAGTTTCTCGAAAAGTCTTTCAACACATTTTTGAATTCATCTTTATTTTTGTTTCGTCCCTTTGAAATATTTCCTTACAATTCATTTAATGACTTAATATGTGAATTTCTCATTATTTTTTTGTATTAAAATCACTTATTCAATGTGAGGTAACCATTCAGCAGTACACTGGTAAAATCTAACAAGATGGAAGCTTTTAAGGACAATATGTTAGAATTAAGAGAACTAAGTTGCAATTTCTGTAAGTATATGTGTGCCTGCAACTCTGAGTTTAAAATAGAAGTTCAGAAGTCATAAATTGGTAATGTATAACAGTTATAAACTAAATATCATATGAGTCTTTTTTGAACTCAACAAGGGGGATGTTGGGAAGTCCCCGTGTTACTAATAGTTAATTAGTATGTAGAATGTAACATCATAACATTTTAAAGAAAAGTTAAGTGAAATTAATATTTTATTACCAATCAAATGATAATAATATCACTTTTAATACATATATACTCAAAGTCCCGCCTGAAGCGCGACTAAACCTTATCAACTAAAGCTGTAGAAAATTGGAATATTAGAAGTAAAACAATCAGGAATACGATAGCAATACTAGTTAGGTAATCTCTAATTTCATTGATCATATCACTTAAAAAGGAAACCGCTTTACTTTCACATACGTTTTTTCTTATATCAATAAGGAAAAATCAGATAATTTGTTAGTCAATGAGTTAGCAAACAGATCCTTTCGAGCCTGTTTTTTTAATTACATAAGTCTAACTAACTCCTGGTATGTAAGACATATGTGTTACATATGACGAAAACCTTTATAAGGCAACAGTCGCTTACACAAACTTGACAGATAGACAGACAAAACTTGAATGTTGGTCTAATCAACCTTATACCGAAGCAGTAAGGTTTCGAATGATGTGTGTAATGAGGCAGATGGTCAAAGCCATTGAAGGCATCAACCACATAGAAAATTGTCGCTTTTCTCGTATAAAACAAGTATCGAAAGTAATCAACACTGGCACTGTAGGGCTATATAGAGTATTATATATACTGTCCGCACTTTAATACTTTTAGGATCATCGAGTACACGAAACGTGATCCTATACTGTTAAAAATATTCAAATAATAACTTAATAACTTTAGTATTTGAATGTCGACATAGAGGAAAACAATGTATGACATTTCAGTAAAGGCACCCATTTCAAATCATATAAAAATGTATAGAAAGAAAATACATTCCTAACCTTCGACCGCTGTCTGTTTACACGTGTGTTCTAAACTAATCTTAATATGAAGACTTCTATTTAAATAGACAATTCCATATTAAAGAAAGTCGTGTTTTGTGACTATTTTAAGCAAAAGTGTAGTATATTAGACTAATATACTACACTTTTGCTTAAAATAGTCACAAAACACGACTTTCTTTAATATGGAATTGTGTATCTGACACATAGAATTCCTTAATTTAGACATACTCGAAACCAATAAGCGGGGATATTCCACGATTTCCGAGATAGTTTCAAAACTATGTCGATATTGGGAACTAATTGCATTCGATATTAATATTGTGTTCTGGATAAAGTTTATCGTTACATTTAGTGTTATTATTATCACTTGGAACTATGTGATAGTAACGCAGCTAAAATATGTACGTGGTGGTACTATCCTCGCAAGAAAATTTACATATTCGTGATGTCGGTTTTCGGTGGTGAGTGCGAGATCTGAGGGCCAATGGTACAGAAGCGTCACTAGGCCGCCATGGTAATAAAATGATTGACAGCCTTTACAGAGCTCATATCGAAAGGCCCCGTTTTGTTCACAAGGTAAGGAAACTCATATCTTTCAATATTATATGTAAACTGAAAATGGCCTATACTTTATATGACACAAATGTTCTTCTTTTTCTTCTTTTGATGATATGGCAACCAGCCGGATCAGTTAATTCTGCCAATGTCGAGTATTTTAAGTCTTCAATTCTAAGTCTTCGAGTATTCAAGTCTTCATCGTGGTGCAATTAATGATAAAAAATATAAAAAATATCGACACAAATGTTTTGAGGCCAACTAACAAAATATATATTTATAATGTCAAGCGCCCATCATGTTGATTGACAGTACTATAATACGGGGAGCCTTCTTGAGTAAACATTGTGTCTTTTTCGACCCGGATAAAAGCTACCGGTAGAGTAGAAATATTTATAGACGCAGATCGAACTACACATTAAATTAATTTCTTTTTTATTTTTTATTACACCTTACTATTAATTTTACTATCAGCTTTAACATCTATTGATATATGTTATGATTAAAGCGTTACTATAGACTATTCTTTTTGTCAATTTCTTAGTACCGGTGCGGTGTAAAATTTGAATAAATATTTATATTTGCAACACAGAATTTTAAAATTCGCTCGCTGTCATAACAATATAGCAGCTGCAGTAAGCTGTCAAAAAGCGCGCGAGATGAATTCCAGCCGATACATGGCATGTGCCTAGAATGATTTGTGGCATCCGCCAAATATGGCGCAGCCACGTTAAATTGTTGATTTATAATCACATTTTTGGTCTCTTCCAATATTTGACTGTTCAATAATTGATGGTAGTCACAACCATCGACGAGGCATTATTGTGCTTTGTTTTTTTAATCATTTATTTGACACTTATGCAATTTAAAGATCTTTGAAATACATTCTAGTCTCTGATAATTTCGAAAATTATTAAAGTAATAATACTAATACTGGAAATCGAAACAAATATACAAAACAATATTGCCAACATAAAAATACTGAAGATACACAGATTAACGCCCAAAACGAAAGCTAACAGCCAAAAGAGCTACTTATATCAACATTCAACCGCGCAAACAGAAAACATATGACATTGTATAAAAAAAGTAAATCCGAGCACAGGTGACGTCAGAGTGACCTGTGAGGGGATTACACCTGTAAGCCTCTCAAGTATCGCGGCTTCAAAGCAGGGACGACTTACGGACCTCTTGTAGAGGTTTTATGAGCTCAACTAGTCCATAATTAGTATAGTATTATTTTAAGAGGAAACTCTGCCCACTGTTGGAGATTACGACCCACCATTTTTGAGAACGTTAAGTGCTTAGTCAATTTTATGTGTTATTTGTTAAGAAAATCGAGGGTACACTAGTATCCGCTTTAGTTATTATTTAGGTTATTTTTTATCTATAGGGGGCTAAAGTTACTCTAATCTGCCTGATAGAAAGCATAAGCAAAATCTAAGAATGTTCACCATACTCATGGCGAATGCAGGCAATATAAAAAGGCACCATAGTGAAGCACACCATGGTGGCCTAGGTATGCTTCTCCATCATTGGGCAGGTGGATTTCTCTATTTCTAACTTTTTAAAACACATAATTGTGGTATATTATTCGCAATGTATATTTTTAGAATTTTGTTAGAGTAAATAAACAAATAAACATATCAAAACGACAATTGAGACATCCATCAATATACAAAATCGTATAACGGAACGTTATGTACAATGAATATGATATAGCTACCTATGTTCTACAATAAAGAAATATTGAATTTAATTGAATAAATAAATAATTTTATCACTGAAATATAACGTTGCTTGTGAAACATGTTGTTTTGTGTGGAGACGCGAGTCTCACTAAAATATAATACGTAAACACTCAAATCACTTCAAGTAATGGAAATAGAGAGGGTTTCAACGTTATATATATTCGGAAGTAATCCAGTGCACAAAGCGAATCACTTCAAAAAACAACAGACCGAAAACTGCACACTTTCCTCGGTAGGTGAAGAGCCAAGGGAAATACACATGATTGCACTCCGCCATTGCCTCACACATGATGCATTTTGATTTCAACCCAGTTCTTATTTAAAGCCAGTTGAAAATCAAGCTCTATTTCTGGATGACAATTTTCAAAACGGATTGTTTTTTTTACAGTAACGGAGATAATATCAACATTGTTAGAAATATATTGTGGTAAATTTACGATAGTATAGGACCATTAAATGAGCAGTTCTTGTATATGTATCATCTGAATCTCGGAAACGGCCCCAACGATTTTCATGAAATTTAGTATGCATGGGGTTTCGGGGGCGATATCTCGACCTGACTAGGATTCATTTTCAGAAAATTGTCGAACAGATACTATATTATATACAAAGAAGTGCACAAAATTTAATTCTAACTACCAATTAAAATAGATTAACATTTTAGGAAATGCGATCATTCCTTATTTTCAGTTGTTTGAAATGTATTTTTTTCTGTGATGGATAAGTTAGATAAAACTATAATAAAATATATGTATCTGTAACAAAAAGGTGTTACAAGACCGTAATAAGATCAATCGTCACTGCCTTTTCTTCCGGAAAACCGTGACTTTGTGTTGTGTATAAATAATTAATATTAAATAAATATTAAATAGACGAGTATTTACAATATTATGTTCAAAATTACATAATATATGTATAATATTATAATCTTAAAATAATTTTTTTATGAAATTTAATACTGTTAAAAAGTCTTCTTAACTTCGAACACCAAAAAATAACAAAATCGTGTGCCATTCTGAGTCGACAATACCAATCTAACTAGTTAGTACATTTAAAAACAACTAGTGTGTATTGCAAAATCAATCATTTCATCATTACATCAACGTGTGCACAATAGAATAGTTTTTACATACAATTACACGTAACGACCAATATAAGGTGTATATATTTTATATAATGCTACTTGTTGTAGTTCTCACTAATTTTTTATCTATTTTTATTATTTAAAAGCGATCCTTAGGATATAGGCTCTCAATACTTATTATAACAAACATCACACAAATTAATTTAAAAAAAAATCTTATAAATCTCATGGACACAAGCAAAATGTTTCATCATTTTTATTTCTATAACAGTTAATAGCATTTAAAATTATTAGAAGTGTATTTTGGATTGAATAAAGGGACATGCTATTTCTATTATTTCATTGAAATTGTCATTAAGGATTGTTGTTAAAAAAAAAAATATTTTAAGAAATTTTTGGCATTTACTTTGTCTATTGGACATCACGTTAAAAAGTAGCCTATGTCCTTTTTCATAAAACAAAGAGTCTCCTTTCTAAATTTCGTTAACATCGGTTTAGCGGTTTTGCCGTTAAAACGTAACAGACATACAGACTTTTACTTACATTTATAACGTTAGTAGGGATCATCCAGCCGATTCGTTATGAGTGATTGGATATCTTGTTTTATTGAAAAAGGTGCGTCGCGTAATCGACTTAACACGAAAAAGACATGTTAGTGAAATCAATAACATCTGTTTTTCGTAGTCCGTCCGTGCTTCTCGTAACAGGCGAATTGAATAATAATGAATTGACACAATGTTGCTTCGAATAGTGTATGCTAAAATAAGCCATTGTAAGCAGAGAATACCAAAACTCTTACTATCTTCGTGTGGTGTCGGATTAAGAATTACCCTGTGGGAGAGCCACGCTTCGGCATAAATGGGCTGGCTCGACCGGTGTGATATCACGGCCTCACAGAAAACCGTTTCACCGAATGAGTGAGGATACCGGAGGCCCATACCCCAACCCCTCTCCCCATCCTCCTCCCCGTACCCCAAAGGCCGATAACGCACTTGTGTCGCCTTTGATGTTGCGGATGTCCATGAGCAGCGGAAATCGCTTACCATCAGGTGATATGTCTGCTCATTTGCCTCCTATTTCATAAAAAAAGTGTCTCTACCTCTATTGTTACCATGGCTGTTATAAAAGGCCCTAATGTTGTAAACTAACAGGTTAACATCACTGTAAACAGGAGGAAAGCTTAAAAAAACCTTATGCCAACCCGTTCGGCCAGAGTGGCATAGAAGGCTGAAACCTCCTTGGTAAAGAGATACCCGCTGTAGTCCATTACTTCTGTAGATCGCAGTCAATTTTGTTGCTTATTTCCTACAGTAAATTGAATGAAGGAAAACTAATCACTTGTCTCAATCTCATTAAAATAGTTTGGACCATTGTTACTCAGTCAGAACGACTAAAAACGTGATTCTTATATTATCCATGCTAATATTATAAATGCGAATGTAACTCTGTCTGTCTCACTTTTACGGCTAAACTACTGCACAGATTTCAATAAAATTTGTCATGAAGACACATTGATTCCTGAGAAATTACATAGGCTAATTTTTATTGAGATCATATACGCGGTGGAGCTGAGAATAACAACTAGTTCTGTTATGTATATTGTTGCTGCCTAAACAAACCATAAATCATGACCCTCCTTTGGATTTGCCATAGACGGGAAAAAATAGACTAGATCTCAAGGACCACGTTTAAAAGTTTCATATAAGTAAATATAAGACCATGCGTACACCCTTCTCAGTTTCCCCAAAGATGTTGAAAAATTTTTTATATACAACAATTTGGATTCCAGTTATGGAATAGAGAGCCAGCCTTTGTCGTCAACTGAGCATTCTTTAGATATTAAGAGTATAATGAAAGAAAAGCTGGTTTGCAGAGAAGGTAACAAGGTAACAATGAGACATAGATTGATTAATTTATTTGGAATCCGTAGAATGATCGGGAGTACCTAATGCTTGATTAGGTATTTTGAGTAAATCAGGAAAACATACTTGTATATTACAGTGCTGGCAGCGACTGGATGCAAAAAGAAACAGACCGAGGTGTGGTGTTCCTTAAGAGAGTCCTATGTCCAGCAGTGGACTGCAACGGGCTGATGATACTGATGATGATATATATACATGTAACTTTACGTGACTATCACCGCAATTTCTATTGAAAAACTACCAGTAGGATAATAATAGCTGACCTATAGCTAGCTAAACATATTCTTCATATTATTAAAAAAATATACTTTAAGATTTATTTTAATTTCATAATGAGTTGTAAAACGTACTTTCTACCTATATATCTTTCTACATAAATCATGAACAAGTGCTTTCAGAGTTTTTATAGTGTCAATCAGTATCCTCAGCACCGATTCACTAATTGGCCTATAATGATTACACGCAAGTGCGTAGGTACGCAAGCAAAGCAGGAACCGTAACGGTGGCAGAAGCTTGCACAACCATACCGTCGCCACTGCATATTAACTCCTGCGCAGACGCATCGAACACAGTGACACGCCACCCGCCAACATGTATCGTAACATCGCTGTGAGTATTTTATTTTCATTGATTTAATTTCTTTTTAAATATCACCCTTAAAATAAAATTATAAATATTAAATTTATAGTTTCATTTTAATCACGTAAATTCATACAAATATTCTAAATCCGATAGTAACCCTATCTATCTACCTATCTATTACGCTTTCACGCCTAAACCGCTAGACCGATTTCTTGTTAAATAGCATACCAGGAGGGTGGAGCAGCGACCAAAGTTAGTTAATTATAAAAAGGAAAAAGATTGATCGATTATTGCTCCTATTGAAAAATTTTTTTTGTGATATTTTTAATACAACCAATCAGAATTGTGTACTTTAAGTATAATACAGGTATTTCTATTCAAATTTTAAATATTAAAAAAAAAAATGAAAGAATTATAATAAATAAAACTGATTTTTTATTTATGATATTCAATAGTTGAGCCTGAGCCAGCTTTCTAGAGTATAAACAGAAAAATACTATAGCCTTATTTAAACAAAAAAAATATTAATTCAAAGTAGACGTGCACAAACGGTATTAATTTTTATCCTTACTAACATTATACTCGCAAAAGTAACTATGTTATTCTCTTACACTTTCATGGCTAAACCGCTGAACCGATGTTAATGAATTTCAACATGAAGATCCTTTGACGGTTGAAGACGGATATAGATACCTTTTTTTTGGAACAATCGATGTGCACAGAGCTAAAGCTAGTTTTATATCACGTCACATTTTAACCACACTAGTGGAGACAGAGATGCCTTGTTGGTCTTGTGGTTAGCGTAAGCGACTCCAGATCAAGGGGTCTCGGGTTCGATTCCCGGGTCGGACTGCTGTTGGGTTTTTTCTACAAGCAATTCTTAATAGCAGCCCGGAGTATGGAATATGCCGGTGTTTCCCGTTCGTGCCCCGGAGAGCACGTTGAGCCGTCGCCCCGGTTGTCATGAACATCTACGGCAATCGTTATTGGGAAGTCAGTGCCCTCAAATATACTGACAACTGGTTCGACCTTCGAATTCAGTTCACCCTCAGAGTTGTGGAGGTTCGATGCCATCCCGTATGAAAACTGATATTCGGTCAAAACCGGCTGAACTAGTAGGCGACACCAAATCTTGGGAATAATAAAGGCTAGGAAGATGATGGTGGACACAGAGTTCTCCTTAGCATAGATATTTAAGCTTACTACATCAAGTTGGCCAAAAGGTTCCGATACAGAGTTTAATTTTGGATTTTGCTTCTCTTTCCAGTGACGTATTATAATTATTAACTCAACCATAATCTATTTTCAGTTGACCCTGGTTGTTATGGTCGCCAGCCATATGTGCAAAGCATCTCCAGTCCCCGAACCAGACCCTCATGATCACAGAACACAGTAAGTAATTCCAGTCCTAAATAACGATATTATTACTAATAATTTGCACCGTATATAGGTTTAAAACTTCAAGTTCATTTACACTTTGTACCATGTACTTCTAGATATGAGTCTTTGAACGTGACTTTTAGATGATTCCTAATACCTATATGTAGTTTTACTTATATTTAGTTAGTAGCCTGACCCCGGCAAATTTAGTAAGTTTTTTTTAACTGAAATTCACTATTACTGAATTTATTCAATGGTGTTTTAAATCTCAAGTTCTACTACATATTATTTTTTGGTAAATTTTCTGAAAATGAATCCTAGCTAAATCAATCAATCGTCCTTGAAACACCTATATTAAACTTCATGGAAAACGTCGGAGCTTTTTCAAAGTTTCACAGTACATATATTTACAAAAATTGTTTTCAGGTATCAGATGTATATTGTTAATTTATTTACCATACGTAAGCTATGGAGTGTGAAATGAGTAGTGCAGTTAGCACATAAACAATAATTATTTCAAGTGTTAAGTCTGCTCCTTATGTAGGTTTATAATATTTAATGTCGGCTACATTAAATTAGTTGCTGAAGTGAAGTGAAACAATATTAAATTCGATTTAGCACTCACTTTAATTAGGTCTAATTATAAATGATTGCACGGGTGAATAGAAGGCCTCGCTTGTATGTGTAAATATTTATAATTTCTTTAACAAGTGATTAGAAACTTCGTATATGGAAATGTATTTATACGTAGGAAACTGCTGTCTTACGTATACGTACTTATTTTTATACAACATTAAGACACCTAATAATATCTCCTAAACTATCTTACAGATCGCCAAGTATTTGAACTTCAAATTTATAATTTACTAATAATCAGAGCGACTTAAACTTTTATAGTTAATCTTAGCTTTTATAACAAATGTTTGTATAATTTTCCAAAGTCAACCTAGTTTTATAACTAAATATACGTATAAATAATCCTAAAATGAGTTACGTAGATTTACTGATAACGTCTAATTATAAACACAATAGGAGCGATTCTCAACAAAAAGACTGTACGCTGCCTCTACATGAAATTAATGAAATCCATTTCCTATACATATCTCATTCCCTTTGCTATAATTATTCTTGGTACTATCGCGAGATTTGGTAGATCCGCGATAATAAATACGATAATATCTCGCTGTCTATCTGACAGATTTATGGCAGACATAACTGTTAATGGCAGCCGTGACATGAGTTATGCAGTACTGTTGTTATGTCTACAGTATATGTACAAACCTACTTATGTTATATAGATATCTTTTGTTGTGAAAGTTATAAGAGGTAATAAAATATGTATTAATAATTATAACATCACACGAAGTCAAAATTTAAAAAAAGAAACTTTTAAATATATTAGACCACAATACAGAGTACATGATTGTGCTTATCGCTGAGTTCATTTATCCCGGGTCTGATTCTAATCCACAAACCCTAGCTAGAACATCAGTATGTAATACCTTACACACATTTAAATAAAATTGGAATGTCTGTATGTAATTTTGAAATAACCGGTATTTACTAATTACATAGGTACATTATATAAACGGTTCATATACAAAAATGTCTGTTCCGGGTAATCTCTGGAACAGCTGGACCGATGATTATATAAGGAATAACTTTGGCTACTTTTTTAGACTAGCTTTGCCCCGCGAGGCTCAGCTAGTCTAGTAATTAATAAGATCAGTTAAAAGTATAGTTAATTTGATTATTTAGAGAGTCTAGATTTAACAGCATTTTTTTTTAAAAGTAGTCTTTGAAATATTATCGCCATAGTACAAGAAAATTCTAGGCTCGATTTCGATCTAAAAATTGCGATGGAAACTAAATACATAAATATATTAGTATCAATGCCGGTCTTACTTTCAATGCTAATTTGTTTTTGTTTGGACAATCTATGCATTATCTTCAGATGACCCTTCCTCGTCTTTTTTTAACACGTTTTATTAGATAAGTTTGTAAACAACTTTTGTGAGTGAACTTTTTAATCATTTAAACTACCTATATTTATATCTAATACCTTTTGGATCGTATACTATAATCAACTTAATATTCAAGTGGTCATGCTGACACAAAATTAAAACATAATTTTTTTTCAGCGTGAGAATTCACGTACCGTATGATGTTCATACAGTACATCATCACCACGTCGAAACCATTCCTGTGATCAAACATGTGCCAGTCATTAAGCCAGTACCCATCATCAAAGAGGTTCCTATCTTCAAAACCTTGCCAGTCGTACATCAGGTTCACGTGCCTGTTCTCAATACTGTACACGTCGAAAAGCCTGTGTTTGTACCTTACCACGACTCTTGGCATTGAAACAGTAAGTTGTAGATAGTAGGGGCAGTGGGGAATCTTCGGTTGTGACGTCATTTTCGTAATGATCAAAACTTTAGATAAAATTTTCTTATTTAGATATACAACTACTTAACAAAAGTATTGCAGGATTGCTGAATTGTAAAAATTATTGCTGTTGTTTTCATAATCCAATATTGAGACTGTATTTAGTTTTAGAACATGACTAATTTACTTAGGTAAATCTAGCGACAACTATTTCAATTGACTTCATATTCAAATCGATGCTTAGACACTTACAACATTGAATACACAAAAACAAGTAAATATTTGAATGAAGTTGTATTGTCTATTTTGTATTGTAAAAAAGAAAACGTATTTTCACTAATAGTGAAATAACAGGCTAAAATATTTTGTGTCTTTAATATGCAATAGCACTGGTTAATAACAAAATGTAAAATTGCAGATAACGAAGGAGATTAATTACCTGCATATGTAGCTTCTGACCAGGATTTTAATTGTACTGATGTTGAATTAAATTTTTGGTTTGAAAATAAGTAATAAAACTATAAGTATAGTAATTAAAACTGTGTCTGTGTGTATTTTTTAAGCAATACATCTAGCGTTCAAGGTCCGTGAACGCTAGATGTATTGCTTATAGATGATGAGTACTTATTTGATATCAATGTCAGCTTTAGTATATCATGTCTACATACTTGTCTGGTATGACAAACATCGCACTCATAGATAATAACAGATTCAA
Source organism: Hyphantria cunea (assembly GCA_003709505.1). Lineage (NCBI taxonomy): Eukaryota > Metazoa > Arthropoda > Insecta > Lepidoptera > Erebidae > Hyphantria > Hyphantria cunea. The sequence continues at coordinate 645,095 of PKRV01001117.1, forward strand.
TTAAAAAACAATTCAATTATTAGAATACATATACGGCAATGTGTTTGACTAGAAGCTCATTGACAACATTGGACCTTTACTTGAAATGAAAAAAGGTCTTTTAAGTTGAAACAGTTTTAATCTATGGAAGCTACATATGTAAGTAGGTACATTAACTATCTTACTTGAGCAATTTACTTTAATGTTAATCGTCCAAGTTCATACAAGTCTATGTTGTTTTTGGTAATTTTTCTGGTACTTAATTAAAATAAAGTACATCATTCAATATGCAAAAAGTAATGTATTTCAACTGTTATCGTCCCTACAGCTACAAATACTCAATTTATGTTAAGTTTGTTGTAAATATTTGTTTTTATATCAATCTTGTTACTTAATCAATGAAGTGTACATTCTTCTGTGATAAAACAATATGAAAAAATAATCTCGAATTGTTTTATTTTCGTAGAAATAAGGAACCCCTAACTAGTAATCTGTGAGTATATTGAGTAACGTAATGTTACCAACGTACCTAATACTACGTCTGCAGTTAGTTGATAACATTACGACCTACGACGACAATACAATTTTCACAAGGATAAAAATTAAAAGACACATTATTTTGTTTATTATTTACTAATTTATGCCTGCGGCTCCGCCCGCGTAGATGTCGGTTATCGCGGCAAATAGTAGCCTATGTGTTATTCTGACGTATAAGTAATATTACTGTAAAGTTTCATTCAAATCCGTTCGGTATTTTTTGCGTGAAAGAGTAACAAACATCCTCACAAACTTTCACATTTATAATGTAGTAGGAAGTATTCATCAGTTTTAAATATTTTAAAAACATATTTTAAGACAACCAAACCATGTCTTATGTCCTGCTTATGTCCAGAAGTGCACGCTTTATGGCTGAAATAATGATAATGATGACACTATAGTCAACGTCAATAAACATTTTAATAATTTAACCTAACTTCAGATTTCTCCTGAGATAGTATTTTTTTAAAACAATTTTACAAACTTACAACACATGGTGTTCACAAAACTTAAAATAATATGCATCTTTAAACTAGCCCAAACACAATAAAAATTTCAAATTAATTATAAACAAGTGATAAATTGAAATTTTTTTTTAAATGCTAGCAAGCAAGTAATGAATGGTTGTTTATAAAAAAAAACCTTTACGCCAGAAATATGTACGACGCCATTTTGTTTACGACTGCCATTTTGTATTAACACTAATACCGATTATAAATAATTGCATCGTCATCAGAACTAAAGGCATATTACCAATTTCAGCTAAATCGAAAATCGGGAAGTGGTTCAAATGTAATTTGTAGGATTACAGACAAACATCGGGGAAGACAAAACTAAAAATAAAAGCTTTAAAAAAAAACATATGCTTAAAAAATACGTTTATAAATATTATAACTGACTTTAAAAAGGACTTATTTTGATTATGAATAGTTAGGGATATAAATATGCAGTGTGAAATCAAAGATATAAAATTATAAATTATTATTAATTTTGGTTAATATTGTTTTACTGGTTAACCAAAATATTAGGACGACTACAAAATCAACGCAAAGTAACACATATTACAGTTTTTCAAATTCTTATACACTGTCCCATCAAACCTACCTTTAATAAATAGTTTCAAACAAAAAATAAGCGAAATATTAGTACAACACGCAAAAAGTCATACCGTGCGAATGTACAGAGCTTTACGAGCTGATGTAAATGTGAGTGCGAAAATTGTTCAGTACTTGTCTGAGTTTATTGTACGGACGCTTATCGCCATACGCAGCAGCTATCGGCATGTCGAGCCATTGTGACCCTGTCAAACCTAAAAGCGCGCATTCTGTTTGCTCATACGGTTTACGAATTCGTAAGCCACAACCATAATGAGTCCATGTTTACGGCAAACTACAAATGTTTAGTTCGTCAACCAAATGTACAGTGTAATGAATAAATGTTAGTGCTGTAGTTGAATATAGTTAAATAGCAGTCAGAATTGATTGTTAATTGTATAAATCGATATAAAATACTTCACTGTTTTATATACACGTTACTGTTTACGGAATTTCTGTTTCGCACATTAATTAATCTCATTGTAAAACGGTTTTTACTTTTTCTGCACAAGTATATAAAATTGGAGTGCCTGTTTGTAATATTAAAATAAAGGCTTTTTGCTAAATGCATACGCATGTATACAGAGTACATATACCAAAATAACGTGTTTTACAATTTTTATCTGTCTGACTGTTGGTCTGGTTGTTCCGGTTTATCTCTGAAACGGCTGGGCCGATATTGACGGGACTTTCACTGGCAGATAGATGATGATATATTGAGTAACTTAAGCTACTTTTTTAGACTAGTTTTGCCCCACCGCGTTGTATCGCGGGTTGCACAGCGGAACAGCTAGTTTTTAATAAAATGACAAGAAATATACTATTTAGTACCAGACACAACTAAGTTTTGTGTCTCTTTTTATGCCAAAACCCTTCTTACTTAGCAGAAAGTAACAGTAAAACGTGTCGCCAAAATACGTGTGTAAAATTTATAATATATACATATATACATTGCGTTTCAAAAATAAAAACACTCTAAATTACTTCTCAGATTTACAGTGTCAGCAACATAAAATAAAAGTACAGGTATATAAATAAATAAATTAATAAATATGTTCAGACATTTTAACACACAACGCCATCTAGTCCCAAACTAAGCAGAGCTTGTAGTATGGGTACTAGATAACTGATATTAATACTTATATACTTTTTTTTTGTAAATACATACATATTATACATAGAAAACACCCAAACTCCGAAACAAACATTTGCAGATCATACAAACATTTGGTCCGACTCAGGATTCGAACCCGAGACCTCTTGCACAGCAGTCGCATTCGCTACCACTACGCCACAGAGGCAGTCGAATATATATATATATCAGTATATACATCACTAAGAACCTAGAATAGTCTCCTAGTGCACCTAGGCTTCTACATAAAATATATTAGGTACAAGTGGTTGTAATTACACTTACTCATTGACATATAAATAAAATAAACATTAGGCAATAAGTAATTGCATTAACATTAATTACGAATTACTAACAAAAAAAATTAAAAACAATAAAGAACCTGAAATTTCAACATTCATTTACATTTTTCATTCTACTCATTACTTCATGCTAAATTGATTCGCTTATTGTGTCACACAAATTAATTGTTTTTGAAAAGTCACAAGCACTTACTGATAATAATTATTACGCTCATGTACGACTCTTGACATGTGATAACGTGTCAGTTTAAATTGAGATGCCAATTTAAATGGCAATTTGCTGTACAATGGGGTGGTTACTGTTTTAAGGGGTAAGTGTGAAGAGGCTTTGTGAAAAACACATTGTTAAATATTTTATCGCATTAAACTTTTCGAAAACTGTCGATTTCATTTACTTTTAAGCTCTGATGTTGCAAAAATGATTACTGTTTGGGCTCTTTCGAATTTTAATGTTTAATAAATATATTTGCATATTTTATTTAACGCTTTATATGCATAATGGGTGCTTTTAGTTTTCAATGTAATCAACATACATAAGGGGCAGATAATACCGCATTAAAAGCCCGCAATTTGCCGACGGTATTCATTTTAGGAGGTTTAATAGGTACAGTTTAAATATAATAACTTATCTTTACTTTAAGTAAATATGTTGAGTTTTCAGTTTGACTTTTTGATATTTACTTTGCAATATAATAAAGCATATATAAGCTTTGATTTTGATTGGATAGATTTACATTCAATAAACAATTTTACTATTCAATTAACGAACTCTACGTGATAGGCATATTATAATTTACTTTCATCGGCATTAATAGGTGATATGACAGATAATTACATGTATTATTTTATGTGTCTGGTGACAAAATGAGCCTTCATTGATAAAATATGTTAAATAACTAATATAATCATGCCAGCACTACGATAAAAGCTGTTTTATACGAGGACCAATAAACACCACCAACCAACCAGCCAGGACCAACTCAGTAGTATTTAATATCTATTGGATACTTTATTTAACCCGCTAAATATTGCGGTCAGATTTGGTTAGATTAAAGTATTGGGTGTCTAGAAATTTATAGGCATCGTATATCACGCGTGTTTAGGTTTAAAATATTTAGGTATTAATAAAAGAGATTAATGACACAATAGAATTATGAAAAGGTATAATAACTTATAAATTGTAAGTCACTTCCTGCTTATATTAGTCAAAAATTTGCCTAATTTCACTTTAATCTCTATGTACCATACTCAATGTTTGTTCATTTTATTATTAAGTTTTGTTTACAAATAATTATGTAATATTGAAACTGATAGCGTTGCTAGTGATGACACTATTATAATAACAAATCATTGGAAATTTACGTCAGTAATCAATCCTAATCAAATGAACTTAGCTTCGGCATCAAACCATAATCAAACATTTTACTATAATGCTGTATTTTTAAACACAAGGCGAGCAGACAGGGCACGGAAGCCCGAAAAGTCAAATTATTAATGAAGTGAAATCATGCGATTCGAGGTGGAACACCGCGTGATTTCCGACAAATTATATCGGGTGAATGATTTTTTTTTAAATTATACAACACGATAACCAATTATGCGGGTCAGTAATTTCTCTATCCAAAATGGTCAATTTATTCGAAACTACACGATCCAATAAACCGCTGTTTTTAAGCATTCAATGAAGCAATGCTATTTTGCATGTGTTAATTCACAATTTCATTAGTAAACAGTGAACTGATTTTGAAAAGTTTTATTTGAACACACGTACCGGTCAAAAAAAACAGCAGCTGTTTTTCACAGAAATCCTCTAAGGCTAAAAATGCAGATAAAGAATATGTGGTAGCACGTTAGTATTTTAATGTTTTCTAAATCTTCTTTTTATTTTTTACGTGCATATTGAGATGCTATTCTGTGTAAATTGAGTCAGTTTGACCGCGTTTTTCATTAAAAATTAGTAAAGATTTTCTAGTTAGTTTGTTGTTGTATGCACATTTTATGATACAGAATCGTTTGAAGTAATTCTGCTGTAGACTAGGGTAACAGTAGAAAGCCGGTGCCATCGTAGTCGACATCATGTCATCTCGTCAATCATGTCGACGTCATAAGTAACACTATTTTTTGCTGCCAACCGCTTTTCCGGGGTGTGTACCGGGGCTTTACGATGCCACCTATATTTCAGTCATGCTTCAAAATACTTTCTTAAGGCAATGTTTAATAAAAAAAGGAATGCGCTACTTAAGCTTTGTTTGTTTCCAACCACTCTACTGTAGACAGACAAATACTCTGGAAATATGTACTTAAGGATAAAACAATTTATACTATTCATATAATTTTTTGATTAATTTCATATTTTATTCTAATTTCATATTCAATTTTCAAAGACAACGGGAGTATTTAACTGACTTTACTACCCCTGTATGCGTAAAAAAGTACAGTCATAAAAACACAAATAAAATTGTACGGCCACTTCTGCGTATAACAGCACATCTCCCTCGTGCATTATATACAGATGGTACTACATTTGATCAAAGATATGTTTATTTCATGCATAGCCTCGTGCGGCATAGTGGACTATAAAATCTAGAATGAATCTATTCAAGGAGTACACGCTACACGAAATTCACGTAGCGAAAGTTCACAGTTACTACCCTTTACAGAGTTCGTCGGTTGTTTCGGAGACGTCTAAGTTTCCAAGTTTGAAGTTCCATAGCTTTGGAAGGCTTCCCGGGCCGGACCGGAGGTCTGTATTTGGCCGTCCTTGCCTATAATCCAATGTTAGTTTGGATGTGTTTATTTAACAATAGGCGGCTTTAATATTGATGTAACTTGGCTTTCGAGATCGCCATTAACAGTTAAGATACCCACTTAGACGTTAGTATATACTGTTGAATTAGCTATAAGCCATTCAATGAGAGCCATTAATGGCAATCTAGTAATATCATGATCTCACTTTAGATGTACTTACATAATTGAGCAGTTGCGACATACATATACATAGCCTACTTAATTTATAGGGTTACTGTCCTTGAAACCTATATCACATAATCCAGATCAAAGAGGACTCGAGTAAGAAACGTCTAGAAATAGCTCTAAGATCGTATAAGCTTCCTACAGACTTCTGAAAATATGAATATATGGATGTGATTCTTTTTTTTGGAAAATAGTCGCTTCCATATTCGAGCGGCTTGATGTAAAACAAAGAAGAATTACACTCATTACCGCGTGCTACCTCATTTGTATACCTCATCAAGGAAAAGATCAATTAGGAAGATTACTTATCGCTTTCAAAGATTACGTCATTGCGAGCAAACGACGATGGTGAAGTCCCACCCCATTTGGCAAGAGGACGGGTGTAAGTGACGAAAACGCACAATATCTTCATTTCTGATTCCCGCCTGCGGCCGATAGGGGGCGGGCTTGTTAACTTGGGGACAATTTTATGTGTCTACTTTACTCGGTTGATAGCATGAGCTTTGGATCCTGGTTTTAATGAAACCGCATTGTATTAAGTATTATGTGTATGAAATTGGAAGTGAACTAGTTTTAGTTAATTTAGCTTGAAATATTAAGACTGAATTTTACACCCAGAATTTGATAATACTCGATCGTTATCTTGTTTAAGGGATAATAAGATAAGAACGTTTAGGGAGAAAGGCTACTTAAAATTATCATATCTGCTTGCCGGTAATCTGCAAAGTATTATATTATTATATATCTGATTCTCCTTAGAATTTCCATAAACGAAATATACAAAAGTAACACAATGGAGATTTTAAGAAGATAACGTCATGTAAAGAATTAAGTAACTGATTTCTTTGTAAGTTGAAGTATTGTCATCTTGAACCCGATTAAAAATTTTAGATCAATATTTTTATGTAATATTTAATTAAACTCCTATGCTCTATTCAGATTCGAAGCGACTGAATTGTGGCTGTTGTTACCACAGCTAGGAATGTTAGCCTCACAGAACGATTAGCCAGTGCATAACCAGAAGTGTATATTGTAGACTGAGGTCTAGTGCACTCCTACCGCAAATGTGGTATTTTGTGGTGACTGAAGTATATGTACCTATCTACACGATTGAATGCACGTTAATCGTTATAATAGTTAACCTACAATTTTATTGAATATGGTAAGTATAAACGTATTTTGTTGCTATTGTCACAAAAATAAAAAAGAAAAGCTAGACGCGGACATTGCATACTGTTGGAAAAGAAATATCATGCCATAGGATTTAGTTTTACTAATTATATATGCATACATATGTATATTTTAATGCTTGTTTACTTCTTTTCAGTCGGTTCATTACTTTTAAGCAGTCGGGTGTTTTGTTTTTATAATTTTTTTTCAAACTTTTTAATATATTTAACCGACAAGTCATCGAATCAATTTGTAGGGTTCAAATCACGATTTGAGTTTACTAATTGACAATTTGTGTTAAATTGTAATATAAACATAACACGATTCATATATTTCTAAAAAGGTATTTTTAAATGCTTTCATTTGATTCCCATATGGCTAAAATATGAAAAAAAAACAAACAGCTTTATATTTTTTTCATATACGAACGACTTTTAAAAAAATTATATAGCCTATACCACTACCACGATTCTAATGAATTCAATGACATATATTGTCAAAAACGGACCAATAACTTGGAAACAAATATACCCATATATATACAAACACTCGAAAAACATTAAATAAAAAAAAATATTTTGGACATCGAACACAGAACGCCATCTAGTCCTAAGCTAAGCAAAGCTCGTGTCGTGGGTACTAGATATCTCCTGACGCAGTCTTATAAAAATATAGTGAATATTATCCGGTACAGAGAAGTTAAATATATAGCCTTCAAAAAGAAAAACAGTTTATTAAAACAAAAATTATATTACATTTTCGTTCACTTTTCGTTCCATTACCAAATGCCATCAATCTAGCCCAATCTGTTAATCTGTTCAAACGAACATATGGCCCTAACTTCCAAGGACTTACAGAACTAAAAAGTTTCAATATCGATGTATATTTTGGGTAGAAACTCAAGAAAGTTACTACAGCCGCTCAAGAATTTTTCATCACAAACGCTCCAAATTATATTGTAATCCAAACTGTGTATCAGTACTAATATATAAACCTGAAGAATTTGTATATTTTTTCTGCTAGGTCAGGAACTATTAGTCAGATTTGAAAATTTTTTTTAGTGTTATAGCGTTTTTATCAAGGTAGGCTACAGACTATATATCATCACGATGAGACCAAAAGAAGCAGAATAGAGAGAATATTACAAAAACGGAGGAAAATTATAACGATACGAATAAGAGGTGTAGACGCGGTTTCATGGGTCGGCTAATATATGTATGAAGTTTGAATCCCGTACGAGAATTTAAAGTAGGTTCAAATATACTTTAACATTTGTTCATTTTGCTACTTAATCACAAGAGACCAAATTTCTACACCACCCACAGGTTGGCTGGTAGAGATTGCCTTGGTCATTAAGCCCGCCGTTGTACATGTGTGCATGAAGTTCTAAACTAAAATAAAATAAATAAAATTAAAATAAAGCTATGCACTCGTGGCGACTGTTCATTCTTTAAATCTACAGCAAAGGGCAGATTAGCCGATTAGGAGGTAAACACGGTACTTTGTTTGAAATTTTAGTCTGTCATTACATATCTCTATATATATTTTTATATTTAAACAGTCTTTATTTATCATCCTTAGAGTACTCTATACATCTCTATACTAATATTATGAAGAAGTAAAGTTTCAAACTTTGCTTATGTGGTTGTAGGGGGTAATCTTCGGAAGTACTGATCAGATTCTGAAAATTATTTAACAGAATTGACACCAATTAGGAGTTAGATAGGTCATATTTTATTCAGGTCGAACAAAAGATCAGTTAAAAATAATAGTATTAGTAAATCAAGTAGAAAAAAGCGGGTGGTTAACCCCAACGAATTGGGCACGGGTTGGCTAGTACTTTACTTTTTTTTCTTTTTTTTTTACTTTTTTTTCTTTTTTTTAGTACTTTTTTTTACATTTTTTTTACTTTACTTTTTTTTTTTTACTCTAAACTAATTCTTTCAAAGAATTAATAATAACTGAAGAGTGCCTTGCACATATATCAGCTAAAGCAACGCAAAAGTTATTTCATTAAGAGTTAGTATGTTGCAGTCAAGATCCACAAGTTCACAATTAAGTGCTTCATTACTTGATTATTATCTACTCCCTTGAATCAACTAACTGAGATTTATGCACTTTAGTGCAATATGCACATGTATTACCACTTGTGCACTTCTCGCATTAAGTGATTATGTATTTTATATTTCATGCTGTACATATCTTGATATATTTTTATTTCTATATTTCACAACTCGAAATGTCATTCCAGTTGTAATAGATCAAAACAATGAAATAGTGTCGACGAAAACGAAATGTTAACAAATATTGTTAAAGCTATTATTAATCGTCTTTAATCAAAATTTAAACTAAGTTACATTTTTCAAACAAATCTTATGGACTAGACAAGTGTTGGAAAAAATATTCAAACTTCAGAGTTTATACAAATCCCTGTCTCATTTTCAATAATGTCCATCCCCTTTTAGTAGTTTGGTAAATATGTCGTTATACCCTGTTCATGGTGACTTACAAGAGAAAATACCTTTATATACAAGCTATAAAAACGCTGACATCTCCATCCTTCGAAACAGAAACCGTACAAAAACATCGTAACGTTGAATAGCCGTTTTTATCGTCCATTACAGCGACCAAACAGTACCAAATACACAAAGTAGAACAAACAAAGGTGCGTAGTTGAGAAGTGCACAAAGCATGCAACTTTAATATTATTTCATAGCCTGTTAGGGCTGCCATAGAAACAAAACATCTTTTTTTTTAAAAAAGACATCTTATGCCTAGGGTATGTACATCATGTGTGGCGTAGGATATTACAAACATACATGAAACGGGCACAAAAAATAACCAGACTCAGAACAACAATTTGTGGATCAGACAAAGTGTTGTCCCAAGTAGGATTTTGAACACACATTACTTGGCGCAGTAGTAAGCGACGTACACTAAGCCAACCATCCCGACAAATTTGAAGTGCAGCATTTTAAGCAAAATTGCAAACTTTGCTATTAAAAAGTTGAAATGCAGCTAAACTTTTAAATAATATTTCAAACAGCACATATTATGGCCGGAAAATTGTAATAAAAAATGGAGTTACATTATATTCAACAAAGTTTAATGTGTACAAGAAGGGGAAATAGATTTTCAATAAAATTATTGCCAATTTAGAGATAACTACCTTGGTGGTATAGAGGTAGCGTATGCGACTGCTACGCTGGAGGTCTCGTGTTCGATTCCCAGGTCGGACCAAACGTATGATCTAAAATATTTGTTTTGAAGTTTGTGTAGTTTCCATGTATAAAACATATGTATTTACAAAAAGGGTATATATGTATTTATATCAGTTGTCCAGTACCGATAACATAAGCTCTGCTTAGCTTGGGACTAGATGGCATTGTGAGTTATATGTCAGAAATATTTATGTATTTAATATTTATTTCATTTAATAAGAAACATGTTATATCAAATTCATAAAACTGCAAAACTATTGTTCAAAACCAGCCACACTTAAAACTAATTGAATTTTACAGATAGGCACGATCACAGTAAGTAGCTTCATCAAATTTAAACCTACTATACGATTGGTGATAATATTAACATTACATTTTAATAATATCTCTTTAATGATAATAAAAGATAATACAGTTGACAGCCCTAGCAATGACAGATAGGGGTGGGCAATGGGCGCGACGCAAGCGCTACCCGATACCGGTCGTTGAACTCATTGACGTATGCTTTTGCATCTATAATTTACAAAAAATATTTGATAACAATATTATGTTACGGGGTCCCTCGTGAATAAAATATTATTTTTAATACATTTAACAAATCACTGTGAGAAAATTTTTGGCAAAAATTTTAAAGTTGATTAATATATGCAAATATAAATTTGTTTGTTTGTTTGAAATTATTTTTTGCCTAAACGACTTTATGGATCAATGCGTACTTTTGTAAATCCGTTTTAGGTTACCTTTCATCCAAATAAAATTAATGTTATCTGTGAATAAAACTTTCAGATGTTCGTCTACATGAATTCCAGTGCACTTCATAGACTAAACTGTTACACCAACTTTAATAAATTTTAACATATAGATGGGATAGTTGAAAAGCTGAATTCAAAAGTCGAAATAATTTGTTTCAGATTTAAAAAAAATTGAGTTCAATGCGAGAAGTCGAGGATCAAACCAAGTGGCGTGCAATTGGAGAGGCCTAAGTCCAGCAGCGGACTGCGATAGGCTGATGATGATAATAAAAATTTACTTCAGCGACATATAACTTAACTCCCTTTTTTAGTCACATAATTTTCCTACTATCAAAATACAAAGGTTATATCACGAAATTTTCTTAAATTACAAAATAGCTACCATATCCAAAAGTGACAGAACTATCAACTCACTCATAGCATCAAAATAAAGAGATAAAGATATTTTGGTTACCTACAAAAGACGTGCCAAATCAGACGGGCTTAGAGTTTCACATCGAAGAAATATACAGGTAATATCTATTCTGTGGCGTTTCTCTCGAAAATAAAGTCTTTTTGACACGGACCCAATATAGCCACGAGTTTGCCGAAGGCAAATCCACTGCGAGATTTGACGGTATGCGGCGATATGTATACTTTGTGTTAAATGTAGTATATAAGAATGGCATGGCATTCAAGCACTTTCATAAGCGCTTAGACTCATTCTCTCAGTTATTGAGTATTCAAGTAGTTCAGCTCTTCAATCAGCTGATTTTTTAGTATTTTACATTAAAAACCTTATTCATATATAAAATTTGTACAGTTTGTATACATAATAAAAATAATAATAAAGGATGTGAGGACGTGTGGTTGTCTATTATTCCGCAAAAACTACTGAACGGATTAAGATGTAACTTTACAATAATGTAGCATACCTATACAGAATAACACATAGGCTGTTATATACGGCAATTTTAAAGCACTCATCTCAATCTGCAACAAATTTTAACTTATTGGAGCTATAAAAACCGGCGGAGTGCTTAATTGCCAATAATTTAACGTTTCATGATTAAAACTCTCTACGCAATTAAGGTCTAGACAGTTTTTTCTTCAGGTTATCACAGGATTGGGCGCAGGACCGACCTTTTCTTACGTACCGTACCGTACGTGTCACATAACAACAATTTCGATTTATAGGGGTATGCTTACAGGTGAAATGTTATAGAAGAAAAACCAATTTAATTTAAATGTTGTACAATGAATTGAAAAAAATACATAACTCTTTTCTCCTCGAGAGGAACTACAGTACAGTAACCTAGCAATGAATCTCGTGTACAATAAAGATATCTATTATTATATTATTATAATTACAGTTATACGAAATGAGGGTGTTTGTTTTAGTTATAACAATGTTACTGCATCGTGATTATTTTACATGTACCTAAGTGGGTCGTTCATCAACTCATCATATACATCGAGAAAAAATATATAATCATATTTAGTTACTCTGACACTGACTCGGACACATACTGATATACTTTTTTACCCCGTGTATTCTATCTTCATATCAACAACACTGTATTGTACATGACATTGTACCTCTCAAACGGATGGAATAATTCAATGCGGTTTTTTTTCATTTGAAAGCCAGTTTTCTTGCGGTGGTTCTTAGCTATGTTTGGTTAATATCGCTCCAGCAGTGTAAGACTATCAGCTCTTTTCCAAAATGATGTAAGGCATTTTTGGCGTATGATTACTCGATTAAGGGCTGGAGTAGGTGTCTTAAATAAATAAATAAATTTTTAAATTTTAGCTTCTATAAGGGATTAGAAAAAAGATGATGATATTGAAATTGTATCTCTCAATAAAAAGTCTATCGTGATTAAAATAAATCTTGTCATAATTTAGTTGCAAATGCAACTTTCACTCCAGAAATAGAAATACTTTTACGTGGTAATATGTTGTTCTTGGCCCTCAAGTGCAATAATATTTTTGGAGTAACAAGTATATAGATAGTAATGTATATACTCGGAGAGCACGTTAAGCTGTCCGATCTCTCACTGGTCGTATAGGATAACCGTCCCATCGGTTTAAGAGAGTGAGCTAATAGAGAGAGTATCTGTGTTTGTGCACACATTTATGTACTATTCCACATAGTGACTGGCCAAATTAACATCTTACTAAAAGAAAAAGAGTAATCACCTTTGCTGATCTAAACATTTATTTACTAAGTACTGAAAATTCTGTGAAAGAGCATATTGCAATGTTACGATATCGTATGGGATAACAGTCCTATCGGTTTAAGAGAGTGAGGGAACAGAGAGTGTATCTGCGTTTGTGCACACATTAATGCACCGTTCAACGTTCTGACTGGCCGCGGTGGCCAAAACGGCTAGGAATACATCTTTGGTCTCCACTTAATACTTATACTACTTAATAAGAGTAATACTTAAGAAGAGTAACTAGTAGTAGGGAAGCTCTTAAGTTTAGAATTATCAATAATATAGTCACGTTTATATAGGTAAACATATCATTCAATATATATTTCTGAAAGGCCGTAAGCTTTCTCTAATTTTAACTCTAAGCTGAACGCATACTGCGCCAACACATTTCTACACAGATATAAACAACCGAAATGAGTTTATTAACACTTTATTACTACTCATATAAAACGAAATGAGGAAATCACCGTCAGTATAGGTTATGCAGAAACACATCAGTTGGCAGGTGCAAGCAAGTGTTCCGCTCTCTAATGAGCTAAATCCGCAGATATCCTACTATGACGTCACAATACACAGTTTTACTGTGATGTTGTTTGTGCAAGTGCCAGTAACACTCGTGCAGCCAGGAATGGCATTATACAATTAGTGATAATGTCGAGAATTGTAAAGATGCTTTATTTAATTGGGATTATGTGTTTAATTTACTGAAAATAACAGTGAAATGTTTTCTTGTTATATGAAAATAATATAATAAAACTCTAATACATCAATATTTCTTTCTAACACGGCAAGTCATTGTAACCGACAACTTACTAGATATACTTATACATTTCTAATCAAATACTAATTTTCATCAATATCATCAGGCTAATAGGTCTCTTCAATTACACGCCACCCGTTTCGGTCCTCAGCATCTACTAGTATTAGGTTTACGCAGTACAACAATGAGATCACTGCTGTTACGCCAATAGCTGACTTCCCACCAACCAAAAAAAAAAACTTTAGAATTTCAGCCTACCAAAGTTCACCGGTTTAATTATGTGGAGATTGTAACCACTCAAAACCTACCAACCTCAATACCTCAATACATCTTTCAATAATAATAAATAGTTTATTATTATCCAACTTTGGGTATTACCCTTCGTTCTTAAGCTTTTATTGTCCAAATTATTGGAAGGTGTATTCATTATTTAAATGGCGTCGATCATATATCTTTTCAAATAAACAAAATCCCGAATGAATGCTTTGGTCCTTGAAGTCCTTGATAACAAACGATGTAAAAAAATACAACCGAATTTAGAATTTCTCTATTTTACTTTTGTTATTGAAAAAGATTCATTATAAATCCGAAATAAAAAAATAATGATCCTTGAAATGTAGCAAAAGTCCAGTTGAAAATATTCTGACACAATGAAATTATTATAAATAGTCAGAATACCAAATAGCATATTTGCAATTCTAGTGCTTTCAACGTCCTTCAAATACTTCATAAGTCGTTGGCACATCTGTTTGTGCAGGCAGCATTAATCATAAAGTAAATGATTTATTATTTTACGTTTCACTAGGAAGGTTTCTACGTATATTTTTATTTAATTGAATGAAAAAACACAGCTCTGATTTCACATAAAACCAAAACTCTGTTTTATAAAGCACTATTTTGTAGAATGGCTGAAAATACTGCCTTCTGTTTTTATTACTGACATTAAGACATGCAAAAATGATTCAGTTTATATTATTTCATACACGTAATAGATTAGAGCATATAGATTACACATTATAATTCGAAGTTTTGAATATAATACTAAACAATCATCCTAACTAATATTGGAAATCCGAATTACGCGTTAACACGGTTAAGAATGTGCCTTAATTAGATATTTTCAAATCCTGACCCAAGAATGAGTCTATTAAATTGGAGGTAAATATAACAATACGTAAATAATTAAGTGTAGCGACGATAAAGCGTCAAATTAAAAACTAAATAGTAAATGAAAATGTTAGGCCTCTTAGGATCTTAAGACGCCATAATTAAAGAGATGTTATTAAGACAGACTTAGTGTTAGTCATAAATACGAATACTTTCTTATACATACTATCAATCATATCATTATTCTAGAAAACGTACCGTAACGTACGTTACGAGTGTGAAACGCCCTTCCCAATTCTAAAATGAATACGAAACAAAATGTGTTTTAATCTGCTAGTATTGTACTGAAAATTATTACTTATCAAAAACCTTTTCGCAACATATCGTAATTCCAGTAAAATTTTCATGAATAAAATATGCAATGTCTCGCAAAAGTAAAGCACCTGGTGTGCCTACAGCGTTCGTCCTGAGGGCCTAGACTATTGACATTATGCAAGGAGTCCGTAAGCTTCGGTCTGTAAACCACTGGAGGCCTTTGTCTGACAGACTACGATGCGGTTTAGCGACTCTACTGAGAAATAAGACCTATGTATTTGCCCTGTTTATATAAGTGTATATTTTAATCAAATATATAAATTCAAATACGATTCTAAAAGCTTTTTGATATGCTTTGTCGGTCTCAATTATTGATCGGTGATCGGATAATCGGTGCAGGTTCCAATCATAAACACTTCTAAAATTATTTTAACAGAATCTCTATTTCTAAATGTTTTGCAACAATCTATGTTTTAACCTCCCTCAGTAGGTTTTAACCTTCCTCAGTAATCAAAGTATCTTAATGCCAAATTTCATTGAAATCGATGCAGCGGTTTAGTAGTGAAAGCGTTACAGATATATAGACAAAGTTACTTTCGAATTTATAATATTAGTATGTATGCTATTCAAGTATCGAAATATTTGGACATCTAACTCACAACGCCACCTAGTTAGTCTAAGTAGTGCTGGTATGATGGGTACTAGACAAGTGATATAAATAAATATATATTTTTAATCAATATATACATATAAAATACATATACCGAAATTGAGAAACGATATTATTTACTCCGATCTGTGAATCGGATCCGAGACCTCAAGCAAAGCATTCGCATTCGCCACCGAGGCAGGTCATAATACTATTATTTGCTTTTAAAATAACTACTATGCTCTTTATGGTACTATGGATAATGTAACTTATCTTCTAGTACAAAGAAACAGGTTAATTGTTCTTTTGTAAACTTACTAAATAAGTTTTATTAGTTTCTATTCAGTTAATGATATTAAATCGCTTTTAATATCAATGTGTTTAATTATTACAATTGCTAAAGAAATATTTAAGGAAGACAATAAAGATTTAAAATAACGAAGCCGACGTTCTTAGACTTCCATCGAAACAACTTTATATTTGTTTAAAATTGGCTTCGAAATTACAAATAAAAATAGGGAAGCGAAGAAAGAACGTGCAAGTACCATTTTTATCCCAATTTCGTGGAGCCCCATCGAGTTACCCAATTAAAGTCGTTGAATAATAAAATCAACAAACGCTTACTTCGTAATGAAGGCACCGTTATGGAGTTAATTATTTGCATGTACCTGAAACAAAAGGTTCTTTGATTAATATACAACCACAAGAATTTCTTAAGCTAAAGTTAAAATGGTTTGACGAAACATCACGAAGTTGAGAGATTTACTTGAATTTACGGTTATATCTGTATTGTTCAGTATTAATATTCATAGTACAAAGACACCCAAAACTAATGAAATAATCACATACAATGCATTAACTCAAAATACAATCATATCAAAAAATGGGACAAATAGAGTCAGTCCAGCGCCGAATAAAAATGAAACTCTGACAAACAAAGATACGGCACACAAGATTAGACACAGACTGACAGGCGCATATCTGTCAGTCGTTTCAAAAATTTCATTCTTTTTTGAAAAACTTTAACTTTAAAAACAATAATGTTTACAAAAAAAATCAAAAATTCTAGCTCAGCCTTTTCATAATATGTAAAATACAATTTAATATTTAAAAAAAATTACATGTAAGTAAAAAAAAAATTAAATACATTATAATGTATTGCAATTGTTTAATAAATGATGTAATAAGCAGTCAATATAAATCAATATAAGTCGACATAAGTCAATAAAAATATACTAGTAAGCTTACTGCATCCAAGTTAGTTACTTGGTCATAAATTAAGATTGTTAAACTATATTCATTATTTATATACTAACTATACTAGTACATATAAACCTTCTTATGCGTTTGTAAAATAACTTAAGTCAAACGAAGATGAAAATTCTATTTAACTTTCCTTACACCGACAAAAAAACCGCCAGAAACATGTTGTTCTTAATTTCCTTTAAACTTGGCTTGGAGCAAACACTGTTATGACGCACACAAGTTCGGCTTACACAGGCTAACAATTAAGTAAACCCCGATGTAGCAACAAGAACCAAACATAAACTTACACCGATTGCTAAACAGTTGCTAAGTAAGTCTTCATCAATAAACAAACTAAACTGATATTGTATGCCTTTGAATTTTGATTGTTTTGATAACAAATCAAAATCTCTTCATTTAGAGAACATAAAATACAACAATGAATGATAAAACCAATTGTTAAGCAGTATTTGATGATAGGAAGTACACGATGATTTATTTGCTTCTTTCTGAACTCAGCACATTTCCTTAAGCCCTCATGATATCTTACCAAAGACAGAAACATGTTTGAACGTATAACTTTACAACACAAACAGTTCATCATCATCAGCCCATTGCAGTCCACTGCTGCACAAGAGCAGTTTACAGAGCCCTTAATACAAAGAGATAGTAATGATATTTTTTTGGAAAATACCATTGCAAACTATGTTATATTTTTTATTAGAGTGCAAACGTGTAGCCTTATCGCTTGATGGTAAGCGATTATCGCCGCCCATGAAATCCGCAACACCAGCGGCCTCACGAGTGCGTAGCGGGCCTGTGGGGGATGGGGAGAGAGATGTGGGAGGGGTTGAGGTATGGGTCTCCGATATCCTCACTCACTCGGTGAAACACAGCGCAAGTATTAATATTCCAATTCTAATGAAAAAATCCATATAAATTGTATGTAGTCCAAAAGTATATAAGATGCGGGATAATAATATGTCAGATTATTTCTTGTATTTTCTTTAAAACCAAATAACTGTGACCTGCAATTGCTAGCGATGCAACTGGTAAAATGAAAACTTATGAATTGATTCCTATTTATTATTTGTTTTCCATCGTGCACGGCGCCTTTTGATCTCATCGCGCTCTTAACTATTATATCTTAGACACTATACTATCCTATCTTAATTTTGATATAACTGCTCAAGAGCCTGGCATGATAAGTATACAGAGCATTTTTTATAATTCATGCTGTATTTTGAAAATAACTAGAGTACATGGAAAGTTTCAAATATCTTATTGAATAAGATAACATAAATAACGAACCATTATATGAGCAATTACCATAGTAAAATTTTTGAAAACACATGTATTTGCGTTTCATATACATATGTTATTTTACAAAAGAGAAACATTTACTCCGAGTAACTTTCCTTTCAAATTCAATAACTCTTCCACTTTGGATGTTATCATTTTAAGAGGAAAATATGTTAAATTAAGAAACTTTTAATTGTAAATCTTTGTACATTTCTGCAGAGGTTCTGAAAACGAGGTAAAGTATGAAGTAGCAAATAGAATAATATAAAAATAAAGGGTCACAAAATACTTAGTCACGAGTTGAGAACACGTGACCAAGGTTCTGCGAGTAACGAAGCTCCTGAATAAGGAAAATTTAAACAAGAAACGTGATTATTTTCATAAGAGGCTAAAAATGTACCTCAAAACGACTTAATAGAAACTTGAAATTTCTTACAAGCGCTAACCAAAACTCTAAGCTATTATACGACACGATAGACTTCCTCGTGAAGGATTTTCACTTTTTGGAAATGATAGCCCTTATGTTTTAGAAACTAGTTGGAGTTGTCAACATACATATATGCACCTTTCATGCCTTTGACTGCCTCTGTGGCGCAGTGGTAGCGTATGCGACTGCTGTGCTTGAGGTTTCAGGTTCAATTCCCGGGTGTCCGACTGAGACAAATATGTTTGTATGATCTGCAAATATTTGTTTCAGAGTATTCTATGTATAATATGTACATATATTTACAAAAAAAAATATCTAAGGGTTATAACAGTTATCTAGAAGCTCTGCTTAGCTTGGGACTAGATGGCGTTGTGTGTAAGATGTCCCTTGTTATCAAACCTTTAATCTTTAATCAAACGTATTAGATTTTAATTATCTAAGCTGATATAATTGAATAAACAAAGTCGTTTTCAATACATTCATCATTATCATCATCATCAGCCTATCGCAGTCCACTGCTGGACATAGCCTCTTCAAATGCACGCCACTTAGTTCGATCCTCGGCTTCTCGCATCCAGCTCCTGCCAGCCGTCTTGCGCAAATCAGCACTTCACCTGGCCTCTCGACGTCCTACACTTCGTTTGCCAAGACGCGGTCGCCACTCAAAAACCCGTTTATCGGTTCTACGGCAAATGTGGCCAGCCCATTGCCACTTTAGCTTGCTAATCCTGTGGGCTATGTCGATGACCTGGTTCTTTGGTGGATCAGCTCGTTTCTGATGTGAGAAACGAGCTGACCCTTAGAGAAACGCCGAGCATAGCCCTCTCCATAGCACGCTGAGCGACTTTAAACTTATGGACAAGTCGTACCGTAAGTGTCCAAGTTTCAGCTCCGTATGTCATTACGGGTAGGACGCACGCATTGAAGACTTTCATCTTAAGGCACTTTTACATTAAAATATTTAAATTTCAACATAAATAGTATGTTCTTTTTCACAAAGTGAATTTCGAAGTGACGAGAATCAAGAGCTTGGGAGGGAGGTTGTGATGGGCGGTGGGGGTGTCTGGACCAGCCGGCGATCAGTCACTGTCAAGTTGCCGACAGCGCAAGACGTCTTCGTATCGCGCACAATTTTATCGTTAACGATATCAATTCGTATTTTTAATCGAAACTTTTAGCAAGCCAGCTGTCGATATATAACAATAGACTTTTATTTTCAAAGAGTATTTTTGATATATTTTCAAAAATACATATTACGAATAACGCTCCTTTGGCTATGCCGTAGTTAGATATAAATAGAGGGTTTTCTAATACAGGGTATTAGATTCTTCTTTTTTTATTTTATAGCATTATTAAAGTAATTTTTCGAAAATTACTAACATTGGCCATACTTTTAATCAATCAAAACTGATTTTCAGAAATACACAATTAAAAGTATAGAAGTTAATATTAACAAGTTTTTTTTTTAATTCACTTTGCAGTGAAAACTATTACAAAGTGAATTATATTCCTAAAACTCTTCAGCTCTATAGAGAGTCTTATGAATCGTCACTGCATCGTTATCAATTGGATCGTTTTCTAGTAACTGAAAGAACCCTCGTGGATTTATTACTCCGCTGATTTTTTCAATTGTGCCAAACGTTACCAAGCGAGATTTATAAGACATTCCTTTACAAAGAGTCACGTAATTCTCGTTCCAGTTGGTATTGAGACGTTCTTTAATCGGACGATGCAAAAAAATTAAATCGATGGAGACGACAAGCTATGAAGTCGGATAATCGCATTCTTTCTTTGTGACAGAAACATGTCAAAAGCGTAGCTTTATTCAAGTTTTTATATGTGGTCCTCTATTTTTGGTTTTCCTTATTTTGAAGTGTACTCAAGGTAGTACTGAAAATAATGACCAGAGCACATTTTAGAAGTGCCTGTCGTGTTTAAAAAAAAACATGATTTATCTAAGAACTTGAATTTGCGAGAATCTGTAAATATACTTTTACATCATTGAATTGCATCGGTGGCACAGCGGTAGCGTACGCGACTGCTGTCCATGAGGTCTCGAGTTCGAATTCTAGGTCGGACCAAATGTTTGTATAATCTGCAAATATTTGTTCCGAAGTTTGGGTGTTTTCTATGTAATAAAAATAAAAGTATATATGTAATAATATCAGTTATCTAGTACCTATAGTACAAGCTATGCTTAGTTTGGGGCTAGATGGCGTTGTGTGTTAAAATGCCCGAAAAATATTAAAGAAATAAAAATTAATTATAGAATTTGGTTACGGTCACTTCGTTGTCCAAGTACCTTCAGCTTAATTAAAGTGTATTTTTAATTTTATGCCAAATCCGTTCTACATATGTAGTAATAGCAGTGTTAAATTTAAGCGTTGTTGGAATAATGCGATCTCCTTTCTTGCTATTCCTAATACTATCGATTTTATTATGCCTACCTTATGAATTACTCTGCTTGCTTTATGCAATTTGCAAATCAATTGTTGACGTAAAAAAAATATTTCAATTATAATTTGTATATTTACTTTGAATGGCCTTAAGCTATTTCACAATGTGAAATTTCGCAAAAATAGCCGCAGCAAAAAAGAAAAAAAATTTTTTTTTCTAATCTCATCAATTTTTCTATTTGCACATATTTGAAGCCAAAAGTTTTCATTAAATGCATTTAAACATTTATTTAACTTACATCGAAATTTCAAGAGCTCCTTAGATAAATTCATCAGACATTCCTATAAAACTATTTGCTTCAAACAAATCACAAAAAAAGATCCCTGAGATATTGAGCAACTTATAACATTTCTTATATTTTTCATAGATTGGCATCGTGTTTTTACAAATTATTTACTTTATTTCTTTATTACCTGCGCTTATTGTTTAACCTATACTACTAGAACTCGGGGTCCATCTAGTCTAAAATAGAAGTAGGCTAATTATCTGACTGTTTTTAAAAGATTTTTTTTTAATGTAAAAGGAATAATATTCTTGAAAACACTTGAGTTTGTTGAGTAAAAATTACTTGATGAGACACGAGGATAACTCGCTCTAACAATGCCAAAAGTCTTAGTTATAAAATTATTTTATTTTACACCAAAACCTTAACAATCATTTCTCAAAAACCTCTCTGACTTGATTAACTAGAAATCCCGCGATAAATCCACTTTTATTGCCTTCGATGTCAGGATTGGACTGAACTTCTCAAAAAAGAGAATCCTAGTGTGAGGCCACAGACTATTGCAATCGATCTTTAATGTACTTTTTTCTGTAAGTACGTCAGTGCTGAAATAAATTATTTTTAATATTAAAAACACACGCATAACACATCAGGTCTGTACAAAAATAAATATATTACATTTTGAAAATATGTAATTTATTACAATTGATTTAAACTAGCAGTGCGAAATTTAGCACGTTTTTAGAACGTTTATATATAGTTTCTAAGTGGCGTGAAATTGGAGAGGCCTATGTCCAGCAATGGACTGCGATAGGCTGATGATGATGATGATGAAGAAGATGATATATAGGAGTAGTGTAGAATGATAAAACTACTAGCACTGGGCATTGCATACTTACATACATGTATATATATATATACCTTAATAGCTACAGTTTACTCTTAAATTACATCACAATAATATTTTAATTTGAAACTTAATCTTTACAAATAAATAAAATTTAAGCACCTGCTTACAATTTCAAATTAATAACTTTTCACTAAACACACACACATAATAATATTTTTTTATCATTGGCTTATGTCATTAGGATTAACTTACGCTACTTTTATTTAAAAAAAAATAGGGATACTCTACAACAAAATAGCAAAGCAATGAAATGAAATAGCAAGCAAAGCAACAATAACCGCGGGTGATACCGCAGGGTGTATCACCTAGTTAAATATAAAAAAAACTAAAGACATTCGTAAATATTATCTAAGTTTATTCTTGTTTCTAAAACTGTAACCCTGATAATTATGTTTTCACAAAAACAGTTTCTTTCAGAAAAAAAACGAATTATTCGTGTAGTTAAACTTTCAAAGTAATTCAAAGAGATACAACACTAAAAACTGCTCTAGGTCAAATAGGTTTTATATAAAAATTCCTTTCAAAAGCTAAACATCTCACAAATAAACTATTTTGTCTGTATCTTTTTAAAACCAAAGTATGATAAAATGATCTTTCGTATGTTGTGTGTGTTTCTTCTCTATTTATTTTTCACTCGCACGTAGCTTGACTCGACGCTCTTCCTATCCGCAGTGCGTGTCTCTTAATCAGTATTCACACATTATGGCCCAAAGATCTCCGGATATGACGAGTCGGTTTCCGTTCTTAAGGTATTATTCAAATTTTATCCGTTTGGCGTTAAACAGACCCTCGCTGGTGCATATTTAAAATACAATGGACTTTATTGATCTATTTGTATATTTTTTGTACACTAAATAGATATTACTAGAAAATATGTCAGTTTAATTGTGTATTGTGTACACGACTGTAATACTTAACACGTTACTCTAATTCCAGAGAACCGCAAGGAGTTGATATATTTATAAATGCGCGTTGTCAGTTTGTCTATCTGTCTGCCTGTCTGTTAGTGCCGACTAATCTCTGGAACGGCTGGACCGATTTTGAAGGGAATGGCAGATAGCTGACGATGTAACTTGGGCTACTTTTTTTGTACTAGGTAGTAGTAGGTTACTAAATAGCCACGGGAAACACCGCGGGGCTCAGCTAGTATAAAATAATAACAGTACTCAAATTAATGCAGATTATTATACAAGTCGACAGCCTAAACAAATAACAAGTATGTTTGTTAAGAAAAATGAAAGTTTGAAATTCGTTAACAAACGCAAACTTGTAACTTTTGTTCCAATACGCAATATACTTTTGTTATGAACATAAATACTGTCCCATTCTTGTTTAAGTATTTCAATACACGTAAAATAATGATATCAAGTTAAAAAAAATATGATACATCAGTACTTACTTTAATTACTTCATATAAAATGTACTGAATTTAAGCAACATTTTAAGTTTCTAAATATAATATAATACCTTTGACAGTTTTATTTATCGATATAACGTTGATAAAATGCATTCCATAGACACTATCAGAAACCAACACGGTAATAAAAACCAACGACTACATCCTTTCAATTGCCAAGCTGCAATATTCTTTCTAGCATATATTTAGCCTCCAATGTTACAACAAGTAAAATTATTTAAAAAACAAAACCCGACTACATCAATCTGTCATCTTTCTTTAATTCAGTTTTCTTCTAAATAAAACATATAAGTTTCTAAAATAAAATTAAAAAATAAGTAAAATTCTTCATTTTGATACCACTCTCGCTGTATTTTGAAATCATTTTTTAGATTACTTTTGCTCCCGAAAATCCTTTTTTTTTTTAATTTATTTATATCCAATCACGATTGAGTCAAATCTATTGACACCACTCACATAAAAATACGACAAGCCATTTAGGATATACGGCGTTTCAAAGAAATTTACATACATACACTCGAAAAACAAAACCCTCCTTCTTTCGCAGTCCTGTAAAAACATGTAAATACTTGAGCCTAAAGGCACTGTATGAATAACCTAATTTGCCAAAAGACCGCTCTTTTCAAAACTAAAAAGTCCCATTACTGTAATTCATGCATTCCTAAAATGATACAAAATTGATGTTAATGTACCGTGTCTACACGGTACAGATCTCTGCTCTGAATACTTAACCACTCAGAATAAGGTTTCTGATTAATTTTAGATCAAAGTTGTATAAGAAAGTTCAAAGGACGTCGAAACATACCGTCCTTTCATTCTTTACTTACTTTTGGTGATTAAGTAACGCTGACAGACGTAGATAAATTGAATCCATTTGTAAAATCAGAATATGTATTTGTTTGTCATGTAATATTTCGGTGTTAGGATAAGTAATCAGATTTAACGCGTCTAAATATTATTGAGTAGGGAAGTCTGCCAACGTCAGCAGCGGAGGCATCGAGGCTTGAAGCCAGTCCTCTGCCAGTGTACGTGACCTCTCGACCTTAGCGCTCCGCACCCCCACATATTTACACTTCTTTGTCTGAAGATCTTTCCCCTGCACCGCCCATCAGCATATGAGTAAAAGATAATGCATCAATTCGAGATGCCACAAAACTGTGGGAAGTGAATAACGAATGTATAAGTGTTCATTTCTTGAATTATAAAGTTTTTTTTATACCAAGAATAAACTCATATGTGGGTGAGCCACGCTTCGACTTGCATGGGCCGGATCGACCGGAGTGATACCACAGCCTCACAGAAAACCGATGTGAAACAGCGCCTGCGCTGTGTTTCACCGAGTGAGTGAGGATACCGCACCCCATCCCCGCAAGGCCGGCAACGTACTTGTGATGCCTCTGTTGTTACGAGTGTCCATGGGCGGCGGTAATCGCTTACCATCAGGCGATACGCCTGCTCGTTTGCCCTCTATTCCATAAAAAAACTATTTGTAAGAAAAATCGTGCAGTCAGGAACGTAGCGGAAATTAAACTTTGTTTAAACTCTTTTGTTTCTTTACGTTTTCGTAATCGTATCGGTGATCGCAACCATTTGTTAGCAAGCTTCAAATACGACCGAAGAGGAACAATTCAAAGAGGCCGTAGGCGACGAGTAGTGGCATTGTGTTGTAGGACTTGACAGGTCAACTAACGGGAAAAGCTTATCTAAGAGAAGTTCTTTGCAGAGGCGATCAATTTGTCAAGGGTACTGTATACTGTAAATTTTTTCGTTTCATTTAGCCGAAGAGGTTATGCTACATTGAAACCTTCAATACATACTAATTTATTTCATATATGATGATAATACTGTAAATAAATAGAAAATACAGTATTTTCCTGAGTAGATCAAATCTTCATTTCCCTAAACACAATCCCATGATCCGATTATGTGTATTCTGCAAGCAGTAAGATTTTTTAAAAGCAAAACCGCTAAACTGAGGTGGATATTTAGCAAAGCGTCGTTTATACAACAAGGGTTTGGAGTAACACAATGTAATATTGTGCACGCCGCCGCCGTCGGCACATTTCAAGAGATGAAGCGAACGTAACTTTTTAAAGTTTAATTTTCCAATTTTAAATAACTTACATAAACCATAATATGAAAATGGAGATTATGTCTATTCTATAAGGATTATTTATAAACAAATACGGACAGAAAATTGGTATAAGCTGTCTTTTTACTTGAAGTCGCCCGTCATATTTTTCTGTATAAAGTTTTTTAACTTGTCTTAAATTTTAGAAAGAAGATTCTAAAAATTAGTAAATCAGATATTCAAAGTAAAATTTTTAATTGAAAGGGGTATAAATTACTCATTTATCTACCACCAGAATCAAAAGAACAGTAAAGAAAACAATGTGTATTGGATGTAAAAAAAAGAAAAAATACAAAACTAGACGATTGCTGTCCTAAAGCGACTCCGTGTGTCCCCATCGAACAACGAAGGGGGGCTCAGCCGAGCGTGGCGGCACCCGTCTGCCGTCCTGTGTTTACCAGATCCACAATAACTCCATTGTATGACTAACTTTTCACATTGTGAGGGGTTATTGCTAGGAAACTGAGATACTTTTGGCCCTGGTGTATTTGTTTGTAGAAAAAACGATGGTAAACGATTTTTATACAATGTATTTGTAATAGTCGTTTTCCTTGTTTATTTTTGTAAATAAACATTAATATTATCTGTATCTTATTATAGAATGAAATAAGAAGTTTTATTTGCTAACCTACATATGGTATTTGGCTGAGGTTGCCATCATGTCTATAGAATACATAACAAAATAAACGCATAAGTGAGAGCTTCAAGCTGTGTAATAATGGACACATAGTATTTTGTACTCTATGAGGAGACCAAATAACTATTTTAATATATGCTCATATAGCTATTAAACTATGGTAAGAATTATTTTTATGTATGGGCCTACCAAAATGACTCTACTCTGCCTGATGGAAATCAAAAGCAGAATCCAAGAGTGTTGATCACCATACTCATTGCGAATGCAGAAAACGCAACAATGCAGCATGGTGAATGTGGCGACTTCCACATACAGCGGCAACATAAACATATGACAACGCCATCTATCGAAGAAACACTGAAATACGGAGTAACGTAGTGTACGAAGAAGCTACCAATCCTGCATCATGCAATAGAAGTTCTCGCGTCGAAAAGCATATATACAGCTTCCCAACATCAATCAATGGGCAGTGGCCCGCCAGGCATGATAGCCTCGCCTGGTCGGAGGATCCTCCTTTTGTGTTGGAGGGACATGACACCCGTTCCTCCACAGTGAACAACACCATGGCGTTCTAGTGATGCTTCTGTCCCATTGGGCCTGCGGTCTCGAACACACCAACGAAACACGATAGCACGAACGCTGTCCTTTTACGCATCTTCTATTCAAGGGTAGTACCGCCCAGATCGAGCCGGCCCGTTCATGTTGAAATCAGCGTGGCTCTACTACCTTGAAAACTCAGCTGTTTCCCCACAGCTATACTATATACTTCAATTCAGCATTACTTTGTGTCACAACCGTAAAGTAGTTTTTTTTATAGGAATATACATTTCTGTGTAGCGGAGATCTTTACAAACATATATGAAACGGACACAAAGTACACCCAGACTTAGAACAACAATTTATGGATCACACAAAGTGTTGTCCCATGTAGGATTTAAACCCACAACACTTGGCGCAGTAGGAAGTGGTGTGGCGATCACTGAAACCACTAGGCCAACAGTAGATAACAAGAATGTGGTGACAAATTTATGTAAGTTCCATTACTTCTAACGTCTTAGGTCTACGTGCATGTACTTCAACAAATATCACATATGCATACATAAATATTTACGTTAAACTTTATAATTATTCTGTATACAAAGAGGTTAATGCTTATTGAATTAATGTTCAAAAAAGCTTTCTTTAAAAAATAGTGGAAGTAAATACGATCTAAAGAACATATTATTTCAGATGTATGTTGATTTAATAATAATGTTCACTTTCCTCGTACGCCCATTTAATCTAAACACAGTATGGATATGAATATATCCTGTATTTAGAGTATATCTTGATTCGTTATATGTAATGTATAATATTGTGAAAACTTCTCTTCTAATATATTTTATCTGGGGATGTGTATTCATATTTTGCATTAGACAGAAGCAGTCCTTTAAAGTTAAAAAAAATAAAGGTAAAGCTTTGATAACTGCCTCATAGTTACGGACAGTTCATACAGCTTCTTGAAATTCGCCATTTAAATGAACTGGTTCATCTCCCAACAGTAATGGCTGTGGTGGGACTGTAGATTATATCAGTATGGCACATTCTTTTTGGGTTGTGTCGCCCACTGATCGAAATTCGAACATAATTCACTATAGTTTTTTTTATCTTTCTGTCCTTTCCTTTCCTCCTATTTCTGCCTGCTCCATATAGTTAAAACTGTGTCAAATTTCATGCTCCTCCGGTCGCATAATTTTTGTTAAAATGGGTACAAAGTTTTGCTGCGCGTTTTAATACATAAATTTGTACATTTAGGTGTCTCGAGGAATACGAATATCGACCTTATTAATAATATTGTAGTACTACTACTACAATATTACATCCACATGTTAGTTGATGTATTCGGACTGTCATGAGGCGATGTGATCATAAAACAAAAGGGCTCTATGGGTTTTGATATTTCTTCTATTCGCTGTGTAGTGATTTTAATTGATTGCATAATTCTCGTCAGCACAGTTTAAAAAGAAATTAATTCATTACTTGATACTGAAGCTTTTAGTTTAAAAAAATAGTTAGTTCTAAAGCAGGCATGCCACACACACTTATGTCCTTGTCTAAACTTACAATGGTTGTGTGATTATATCAAAAGTTAAGAGAACTTGAGTATATTTTTTTTAAATTGTGTCCTAAAATATCATTCCTGTTGTGTTCTAATACCAATTTTGACGAACAAAGGTAGTAGATAGTTCATTGTAACACTTAGCGTTTAGCCCACAATACGTGAACTCGGGACCTTGAAAACGATTGAATCCTTTAATCTCCTTTAGATTTATTGGCTCTTAACTCAGCTTTAACAAAATTAAACTTTATAAAACTGTGAATGGATCGTGATAGGTCTCTGTAATTTTATTTACGACCAAAGTAATCGCAATTAAAAGGCTCTTTAAAGGGGTTAAATATATTTAAGTAACTTTTTGCTATTATTCATTGAGAGTTACTCTAACAAAGTTTAGTAATAAATTAAAATTAAAGTCGTATATCATTTATGCTTATTACATATAATAGCAACTACATTTATTTTTAAAATTTAATATTTACAAATACCCGCTTACTACACGATTTGCTTTTTAGATTTAAATTAGATGTTTGAATTTATTATAAATATTTATTAAATACCCAATGTGCATTTGGATAAACGTTTTACTGAGTCCTTTAGGTCCTGAGATTATTGCTTATTTGACTACAAATTACTAACTACTACTAACTTAGTTGAGTTAATTTAAATGCACCGTCTCAGAGATTATTTATTAATAAATAAACATCAAATACTGATTTGTACAACAACAATAAATAGGCCAGACATTAAACTAGTGAAAAATTTTGGCAGATTCGCCCGACAGGAGTTATGCTTATCCTTAGGTTATTCTTACCTCCAAATACATCTCTTTAATCGATTTTCCACTCAATACATACACAATTATGTGTATTGGAATACATTATTGATCATCATGAAAACACGAACTGTATTTAGTTTAGAACGACTGTTCTATCTTAAAAAAAATTGTAAGAAATGAAAAAAATACTTGTAAGTTGATGGAACCTTTTGATAATAATAAAAAAGGACACACGGCTAACTCGTCTCGACCGTTTCAACAGCGTGGCCCTGAAAATTGCGTAAACGGTTTCTATTCAAAATTCACTGTGTCTAAAACATAGTAGTACCTAATCACATTCAATCAATCAATCAATCAACAACCCATAACGTTCCACTGCTGGGCTCGGGTCTCCTCTCAGAAGAGGGTTCAGGCCTTACGTCCTAAAATAATTATTTATATTTATTAATTTAATGCATAAATGTAGCGCTCATAGTCTAGTTGCACACGGTGATTGGAAACAATCACCGAGGTTAAGAAATGATGGCGCGGTCAGTACCTAGATGGGTGACCGCTGGTGGCATGTTACCATGAGCGTCTCCGTGATTCGGAGGTCACGTTAAGCAGTCGGTCCCAGTTGTTATCATAGGATAACAGTCGTGAAGCTTAGTTAGAGGCCTTTGGGTGGTCTAATCACATTAATGCACTACAAAGAGACACCATGAAAATTGGGTTTGACCTAATTGAAATTCGAAACGAGGTTTGAAACTTGTCCTGCGGTTGACCAACATTCTATCCAAAATTGACGTTCATGTCACCTCTATAATCAAATTTACTAAACCTTTACAAATCTCAAAGGACTGGTACTTCAAGTACAAACAAATGCCAAGATTTAAATAAATAGTAAATAAGTTATTATCAGTCTAGACTAAGCTTTTGCCAACTGTATGTCACCGCGTGCTTCTGTGTATCACAGCGTGCTTCTGTGTGTCACAGCGTGCTTCTGTGTGTATTAGGCCAAAAGGTCTGCCAGTCTTTATTAACCCGCCAGAATAATCTATTGGTTAGATTAACGAAGACATTCTTAGTTCACACATTTGAGTGGTTGAAAACGATTTGTGTAAATTGAAGTGCTGATTACATTCCCTTCTTCGCTGCCATCTTAATCTTTCCGATCCATTAGGCGCTATAAGTAAAATGTATCAATCATGAATTATTCTCTTTTGTGTCTAATTAAATGATTTATTTTATGGCATTATTTAATAGTACTGCGAATGAGGATAATTATTTTATGTGAAAAGTAGAGAGTGTAAGGAATTAAGAGGTAATTTTTATATTTTTTTTTTTATTTATTTGTCTTTATTGTATACACATAGTAAGAAACGGTACAATAGGAACAGTCACAAAGTATGTATAACAAATGGCGGTCTTATCGCTCTCGGCGATTTCTTCCAGACAACCATAACACGGATGTGAGTGTTTCAAAATTTTGAAATTTAGGGTAGTTTACATACAGGGAACACATAAAATATACAAAAAAACAAAGAGAAATAGTAGCGATCCATATACAAATGTTAAACACTATTCCCATTACACAAACATACTTATACCTACACAAATACATACACACAGAGTATGCATACACATACGGACCAATATACATAAAACATGAAATTTATTCAAAAATTATTCACAATGATAAATAGTAATCCTTCACTAGCTTTTTGAACATATCCAAGGTTTTTGCTCGTCGGATATTATCTGGCAAGTTGTTCCAAAGCCTTACCGCTTGCACAGTAAAAGACTTGTCTGCAAACTGAGTGGTATGTGCTGGCATTTTCAGTTTAAAATTCTCCGATGACCTCAGGTCTCTGCAATGTGTACTTTTTAAGAATTGAAAACGTTCTTTAAGATACGGGGGTGTGTGAGGATGAAACAGAACACTGTATAAAAGAGTAAGAATATGCAGATTCCGGCGAAAGCGTATTGGTAGCCACTTGAGTTTAGAACGAAACTCTGAGATATGATCATATTTACGTAATCCAAATATGAATCTAATGCATAAGTTTTGAAGTCGCTCAAGTTTATTCAATTGGTCTTCGGTGAGGTCCAGATAGCTGACATCGCCATAGTCAAGGATGGGGAGTAGAAGTGATTGTGCGAGCGCAAGTTTAGTATTAGTTGGCAGGAAATTCCGTAGCTTCCGTAATATATTATGTACATATTTGTTTGTCATCACATTGGCGCGATATTTAACTCCAAATTAATACAGTATTCTTAGAATATAATAGAATAGAATAGAATAAACTTTATTGTACACCAATTGATACAGTTATATTTGAGCTAAACAATATAATGACCATGTACAAGTGGCGGCCTTATCGCTATAAAGCAATCTCCTACAGGCAACCTTTGGATGGACAAATCGACTGAAGAAACGCGAAATCATTGGTAGTATTGGTGTTTAAAATAAATATAATAATTTACTCAATACAGATAAAATTAAATAAACTAAAATATTGAGATTTTAATACACATTAATGCAAACAAATAACACATACAAAAATAATGCACAGTGTCCACAATTTTATAGTAGGGAAGTGCAAATGATAAAATATTTTTAAGCACTTAACAAATTACGAAGCTAAGAAATGTTCTTGGATCATTTTTTTAAAAATAGGCAGTGATTTAGCTCGCTCTATAGCCATTGGCAAAGCATTGACCTATTCTTTTGTTTTAATTTTGAATAAATTAAATTCATAAGTATTAATATGGCAGAACTTTATAGTTTATTTACCTTTCACTCCAATGGTCATGATCCATACATTGATAAATATATGAAGGCTTAAAATTTATTGTATACAATAAATATTAAGCCTTCATATATTAATATTAATACCATGCATTAATTTCGTGAGAAATTAATTATAAAATAAGAATATAAACAAAAATAACCAAATTATATTACTTTAATTTTATTAAACCGCTCATCGTTATTACGTAAAATAAATCAGATTCATCGAGAATTCAATTTCAAAACTCATTTTCCACGTTAACAAACGATCATTTTCTCTAACTTAGCGAGTTTTGTTCGTCGAGCTGCCATCTCATAATGTAGTGGTTGAATAAGAAATCTACTTACTAATAATAACATTGTCAGTTTATTGTCCGTTGGGTTGACCCAATTACGGGCCGCGAACACCACATTGGAGCGAAATTGTTCGATCTGTTTGCGGAAATTAAATTTTCTGAATACCCCTTCGTGAGTCGATAGAGAAAGCAAAAGTGTGCGGCCATTCGGATTGGACCCCTCACGCTTTGCTGAGCAATCTCGGTCAATGTTTCTTTAAAAGAAATAGTGTTGGGCATTATCTTTAAATTGGATTTTCTTTTATGGTTCTATTCAACATCACTTATTGAATTAATTCAAAACGACAGTTATATCTAGAGAAGCAAATAAAGATTAAGTAAAACAAAAGAGCGAACTGATATAAAGGTGGTGTTTCATTGACATAGACGCACAGTTATTGCCGTGGGAAAACCACGCTTCGGCATGAATAGGCCGGCTAGAGCGGAATGATACCACGGCCTCAAAGAAAACCGGTGTGAAACAACACTTGCTCTGTATTGCACCGAGTCAGTGAGGATACCGGAGGCCCATATACCAATCCCTCCCCTCATCTCTTCCATCCTCCAAAGACCGGCAACGCACTTGTGACGCCTTTGGTTTTGCGGGTGTCGATGGGTGGCGGTAATCGCTTACCAACAGACGATACGTATGCTCGTTTGCCCGCTATTCCACAAAAAAACCCTTGAGATCACATAGTAGGAGGAGGGGAACAGATTTTCTCAATTCATTTGGTATTTCGAAACCGCACTGATCAGTCCGCAACTGGCGGGATGTATTGTGAGTCCCTCCATTGTGTTTTTTTTTACGCTGACGTAGCACTTTTCTACGAAAACCGTTTCTGCCTTTGTACGCCGGCCATCCTCAGGGATATAGGGATCGTATAAAATGTATACGGCTGTATATTAAATATGTATGGCTGTCGTATTGTTGGTTTTTAATTTGTTGGATGTCTGGAACAGATTTTTATTTCCCAAGTTGTGTAAACGTCCTGATCATATTAAAGAGACAGTCTAGACGTTACGTGTTTAACCTTTGGTATACTTTCATATTTATACCTATGCTTTATCTTAATAATACAAAAGGAAGGCTAATATTTCCTACCTAAAGTTTAAAAAATGTATAGACTAGAGAAAGAGTATGTATATAAAAAATCTATGCGTCCCTAATACATATTATAATCCGTCCTTAATACATAATTCATTATGAACTATATTCTAAATTAAATAAATAACTACTTCGGAAGTTGATAATAAATCTAAACAAACTAAGTTCAAAATATATTTACTTAAACTATGTTATTAGCTCTTTCTTAATACTAATACTGCTGAACTAAATCTCTCAGAACTTGTAAATCTTAAGTTTCGGCAGTTCAATGGAACCTCAATACTAATAAATAACAGGGTTTTGAACGCAATATAAAATAAATCCCAAAACGGTAACGTTTAATACGTTAAACAAAGGGGCTGAAATATTATAAATCAATATTTAAATCTAATATGTATAATTCTCGAAATGAACTCTGAAACTACTTAACCAATATCAAAATTTTTTAATGTATGTTTTGCTGGCGTATCTAAGATAGGATAGTGAACATCACGCTCAGACCAATAGGAGCATGATTAAAAAGTTTCTTATGTTTAATTGGAATACGGACGACCACTTTGGCAGGCTTCTTTCTGGAAACAGTGGGAAACCCCCACTGTGTTTGCTTAAACTTAAACACACGATAACAAAACACTATGTATATGATATAGTCGGTATAAATAAGCCTTCGATTCATATAAGAGTGGTTTGATATTATAAAAGGCAAGTCTTGTAATTAAAAATGTCTCATTCTCAAAAACAATTTTGTAATGCACATAAAACACATATCTTCATTATTTTTTGATAAATACATATTTTACACACATATGTGTGTGTATATATATACGAAATCCTAGGCCGAAACAAAAGTGTTGATCAAAGAGAGTGTGCAGTAAAAATTTATAGAAAGGAGTCTCACGTATTGATTGTTATTGAGACGTGAGTCGACAGAAACTTTCTGATAGCAACAGTAATCACAACTAGGTATCTTCATAATAATACGTTAAGCAAAATATTTGTACCCCTTTTTACGAAAATTGCGAGACGGAGGAGTATGAAATTTCGTATTTAGTTCATTGTATATAAACTAAATACGAAAGAGTGCAGAATGCAAAAAAAAACATTTTTTCAATTATGTATTCAAATATAATAAATTAGTAAAAATAACAATCCACACACTATGATAGTGTGTGGAATGTTATGCGTATGACACACAATACACAAATGTATGGCAAAGTCAAACTAAAAAGATAATTATTTTTGTCTATACTGTGATACTGAATGTGTAAAGCAGCCATGATGAAATTTTTGATTAAAGAGGTGCTTACACCGCTTTAATCAAAAATTTCATTATAAGGCCTTAGACGAAAGAAACCCTCTTTCTAACTAAAAAATTAAAAGAAATATGGTCGAATTTCGATCTCTGACCGACCTACTAATATATATTTTTTATTACGCGTATTCCACGAGGCGTGAAACAGACTTTAAAAATGGAACAATTTTTTTAGAAAATATTAATAAAAAATATATAGGTACATATATTTCTTTGAACCCTCGATAACATATTCGGAGAAACACGAGCTTTGAACTTCGGATGATCAAATTATAGGCAAAAATATTACATTGAATCTTCAAGTACTTGGAGTTTCTAAAGAAATCCATTACATAGTATAGGGACAATCTTTATACATATAATACTATAATCGGCATTTCAAAATAAATTTGCCTGGCTATGTTATTAGTAATGTTAATGGGTTATGAGTCTTGAACAGAGGTTTTCAATCTTATATTATTTTCGTTTAATTATTATTAACCTTAACTACTAATGAAGCTGTTGGTAAATGTTATTCAATCATAAGATGATTAATAATGAAAATATGTAACCTCAAAATCCTTACATTTACTACTTTCTGTCAAATAGAAACACATTTTTTAAACCTATACTGAAAATCAATTTAAAGCATAAATAAATTTATTTCTTTAGTGTCATAGTGTAATATAACTTTCTACATAAAATGACTGTAATACGAAATGTATTCCAATTTTAAATTGGTAGAACGCACAATTGGTAATTTAAAACGAATCTCATTCATTCGTCCTTTATGCCATATTGTACTAAAGTACAAGTATTGGTTACATTGACCTGTTCTGCTTTCGTTCAAGTGACTTCACTTGTACAAGTTGAAGTCACTTAAACGAAACCATTGAAAATACATTAAACAGAATATTAATTTAAAATAACAATTCGTTAAGGTTTGATACTGACATTAGCTTCTTTATTAATATAATAAACATTTGGTATTTAAATCTATATTTTTATTTTAAATTTACAGAGCGAATGTATGTAGAAGTGTCGCGAGGGATTGTTCACGGTACACGTTTGAAGACCAAATTGTAATGTGTAAAATTAGTAATTTCATAATTTTTATATTAAAATGATCAAACATAAGCATGTCGGTTGTTGAGCACTTTTTTGTACGGGAATATTTTATGGGTTCGCGTAACCGACCGCACCGTAGTCATTGCTACCGCCCCGATGGCGTAAGAAAGCGGTGGATCCCTCCCGTC
Organism: Hyphantria cunea; assembly: GCA_003709505.1. Lineage (NCBI taxonomy): Eukaryota > Metazoa > Arthropoda > Insecta > Lepidoptera > Erebidae > Hyphantria > Hyphantria cunea. The sequence continues at coordinate 681,669 of PKRV01001117.1, forward strand.
TCACGCGCAGAGTAGCACACCGTGTGGTTTTAGTCGGTACGATTCCGACACACCGCCCCGCCGCAAACCCCGGTGGGGTGAAGGCCCGAGGGGGTTTCCACACGTAAAATAAAAAATCATTGCTACCGCAGACCATGGAAGAACGCAGCATGGTGACCCACACTATGGAATGATTCTGTATCATTGGGCCTCCGGTCTCGCACTAAATATGTGCATGTAAAATTAATTATAAAAATTCTATTATTTTATTTTTCAGCATGATCGATATACCTACAGCACATACATAAAAAATTAATGCATTACTGGTATTCAAACTAAAGAACCGTAAAACGACATATATATATATATGTGTGTATCTATTCCCGCATCAACAAATCAGTGTTGCTGATGAATTACCTCGATTAATCCTTATAGTGTAGTAATAGTCGACTATAAAACTAAACGTTCAGCTCACGATTGCACTCAATGTCATTGTGTGGTCAACAGCCTCATCGAGCGAAATTAGAAACCAAAGCTTACTTTCTCTGTGGTATTTTCTGTACTAAACTAGTTAGGTTGGTTACCTATTCGTCAGCGCAGAAAAATGCGCGCACTCACTTTCTTGTATACTATCCTCAATTCATCCTCTCCGACTTATTTAAGAACACATTTTCAACTTTTATGCAATAACCATAACCGAAACCTTCGCTCTGCTAACAATCTCCTCCTCCTTTGTCCTTCACACATCATCATCATCATCAGCCTATCGCAGTCCACTGCTGGACATAGGCCTCTCCAATTTCACGCCACTTAGTTCGATCTATGGCTTCTCGCATCCAGCTCCTGCCAGCCGTCTTGCGCAAATCATCGCTCCACCTGGCTTGTGGACGTCCTACACTACGTTTGCCGAGACGCGGTCTCCACTCAAGAACTCGTTTACCCCAACGGTTATCGGTTCTTCGGCAAATGTGGCCAGCCCACTGCCACTTCAGCTTGCTAATCCTGTGGGCTAC